>JAHPZR010022636.1:0-14403 GCA_019787425.1 Platygyra sinensis | reverse complement strand
AGGTCTCTCTCGAACATTTTGAATGGGGCGTCATTTTGGCATCATACTAAAAACGTTATGGCTATCACGAAAATATCACCTCAGTTAAACACTTGGGATGCTTTTCACGATTGTCATAATTACGTTCCAGTCTTTCTCTTTAGCATTTAAATCTCATTGTGTTATATCAAACTGTCACTTCTGATGATGTATGTTGGGGCAAAGGAAACGTTGAGTCATCAATCAAAGTTTCTACAACGTGCGTTGTTTTGTCATGTTTATTACCGCAGTTTGTATATTATTTCTGTTTAGACTTAACCTAACTAACTACCTACCTACCTACCTATCAAGTCGAAAAGAGAAAAACGCGCCTAATAAAGATTAGGAAATTTGCCCAATTGCAAGCTGGCAATGGTCATGTGGATCGGTGGAATTTAATCTTTTATTTTTATTTATGGCTGTTGAGCACAGGATCCTTTTCATTCTTTGATTTATTCTTAAAGCTCAGCTTATTTATAATAAAACCAAGGTTTCGTTCGTTGGGAAAAAAAAAATTGCCTTCGAAGAAGTTCATGGTGGCCAGTTTGAGTTTAAAGCTGTGACCAGAAATCACGAAACATATGATTGAAATGTCAATGCTTGCACCTGCTGTTGTGGAAGGTACAACATCAGAGAAGGCGTGACAACAAGGAGTTGAAGATTGTATATCGAAAGTTCGACCATGACCTCATGCTTTGCAGATTGTCTGAAAGTGTCTTCATATCGGTACACACGAAATCTCCTTTTTTCGATGTTTAAGCATGGATTTCTCACAACAAATAGAATTGTTATCATAAAGGTAGGTTCTATTATCGAGAAAGATCTTTCTTCAGGATTTACGGTCTGTTTAAAGGTGTTTACAATAGTTGAACTCCTCTCTCTAAGCCTGCTTAGAAGAACTTAAAAACTAAACATTGTAAATCTTCCTATCTTTCGGCAAGCACTGATTTCAAATGATAATAACTGGTCAGCACGTCTCAACCACATTAAACTTTCTTTCCCTGTTTTGTATGGATGTAGGTGAAACTAAAACGGTTGCAAAGTTGCAATATATAGGACTCAATGGATCTCATTCATAAATGGATGCCCTTCATTCATTTTCAACACATAGATGAATCAGTTTAAAAGGAAAAATGCCTTAACTTGTTTTATAACTGTTTTAAGTGTGGCAGTTGGATCGATTTCACCCTCTTAGATTGGCCAAAGGACAGAGCTTATGTAAGGCCCAATGTATTGGTCATAAATGTAAAACCAAAATAAACATCAGTTAAGTGAGTTGGGCTTTCACTGATCGGATGTGGTTAATTTAAATGCAACAAATATAACATATTTCACTCAGCACTGACGAAGACATGCAATTTTTAGACTACTTTTTCCGCGAAATTGGCATTAGACTGAAACAGCTGAAATGAGGCTCTGAGTGAGGTTTAACTGACAAAGCAGAATTGATCAAAATTTTAGTGAACTGTCAGTTGAGAAATGACGCGACGTTTTTAACCTATAACCGAGATCTGAGATTGCCGAAAGTTTCCTAATAGCTGCTGAAATTTCAACTGATAGCTTAGAAATCACCGAAAATTCAACTGACCAATAACTAACATTCGAATACCCTCACGCAGACATTCTAAACCCTCCCGGTCGACGTTAGCTTTAGTAATAGAAAATATCCGATCGAGCCGACCATCTTCATTTTCTTTCAGCTTCTTTACGACTCGTTTGGTTGCTGCACGCTAGTAGAAGAAACCAGAACTATGCTTGAAGAATTAGTTCTATAGATGTACTCTCAGCTGGCAAACGTTAATGTGAAAATGTATATTTTATTATACATGGCGATCATTGTGCTCCACTTAGATGGAGTAAACACCAGGTAAGAACAAATAAAACTTTAAGTAAGATAAACGATCACAACCAAGCTAGCGATGATGTAAAATTCGAGGTAAGATTTTTTTGCGTCTGTCCTATTATTGATGATTAATTGCATCATAACATTGTCAAAGTGGCTGTGGGACCACCAGCCGCAGGTGAGTGGTTCCACAGTAAACTTTAATGAACTCTCTTAGATTATATTTCGGCCACAATGGTTCAATCTCAGAAAGTGGAGGGGCAATAAACAGTGAATGTGTGAGTATATTAACTCTACAACGTGATGTTTGCCATACAATAACCCCCATCTCATTGTTTTAGCAGCCTCCTCAAGCAAGCTTACTGGATTGTTTTTACGAAATGGTGATAAGACTTTTATCAAGAATCAGTGGGGAAAAGAAAGAATGACAGTGCCGCGTGTCTTTCAAGAGTCCTCCACGGATTCAAACTCATTGAGTTTTGCATTCACTCTTCCCGTGCAACGTAAAACACAGTCATTTAACTCCAACGCTTCAAAAAAACAACTGCATCCACCATTTGCAACTTTACAGGAGTTGCAAAATGTAAAGAAAATTGGACATGCAAATGCTCTCACTAATATTCTAACTGGACGACTTCCTGGAAAAGGAATGGGAGTAAACACCACGCAGAACAACTATATTGTCAAAACCTTGAATTTGGTAGGAGTTCCGCTTAATCGGAGCAGCAAAATAAACAAAGGCGTAAGCGTTTCGCGATTTGTTAACTCTAGTGTAAGACCAAGGCTTGGATGGAAAGCAAAATCACAGGCGAATGACAAATACATGAACAAGGTGATGTCTCCTTTGGAACAATTTCAAACTCAGTCGGCTTTAAGGGCCAACACGCCCTTGGATGAAGAGATTATTGTAATGGGAGAGCCTTTGATTTTCACAAAAGGAAATAAGAAGGTATCCTATGCACAGAAAGGGAATGTAAGTTCTGATATTAGAGATGGAAACACGTCTCAAGTGGATATGCATCAGTACAGCAGTGGAGCGCTTTCTTATAATCCCACCCCTACTGTTGAACTACAGGCCCAAGGGGTGCAAGGTGCTCATTTGACAAACCAGTCACTGGATCATGTAGATTTCAATTACAACTCTACTATTTCAAACGTTTCGGGAACGCAATTAATACAAGGTCAAAAAACTAGCCTCTCTAAAACATACAATTATCTTCCTAAGGGTGTTGACAATAATGGAAGTAACCAGCAACAAAATCAATTTCCAGCAAAGCAGAGCAATGCAAACCAAGCTGGGAATCAGGAGGAAGAAGATGGATATCAGTTAGAAGGGATAACACATCATGATCGTCAAAACAACGAAAGCGTTTATTCTTCTAATTTTCATGGAGAATCATTGAAACAGGAGACATTTGGACACCAGTCTGGGGTATCAGAGCAGAATCAAACAGAACTAGTTTACGAGAATGATCATGAGTCTTTTGGAGGTCATGATTTTGGAGATTCAATAAATTTGACCAACTACCAAGGCAACGTCACGAAGAACGAACGCTATGATAATCAGGAAAACAAGCCTGTAAATACAGACGAATTAGCTGAAGAGCAAGAAAATTCCACATCTTTGCAGTTAGAAAACGATGACTCTGAAGAAAAAGAAATAGATAATACTCAAAGAATCAACGACGATTCCAGCAATCTTGAGCAAAATCAAGAAAGTAAAGAGGTTGAACAGTTTGCAGGAAGCAATCCAGTCACTCCATTATCAAATCAGCGATATGTGCCAGTTGACGAGTTTGGATCACCATTGTATGGCACCGAGACCGGTAACCGTGTTTCGCATATTCGGTTGTCTTTACAAAATAATAAGCAAGCAATGTTTGCATTGGCTTACTAATTAAGGACCCCTCCGATGCAAGTTAAATGATCTTAGTTCGTATCAGTAAAGCTAAATCGAAGGGTGGTGGCCTAATGTTTTGTAAGAAGCGGTTTAGATCTCAGCCCTTGCCATGGTCATATTGTTTTGTTCTTAGGCAAGACACTCACAGTGTTCCTCTCCTCCCAGGTTTAAAAAATGGGTACCTGAAATTTAAAATATTGGGATGCAACCCTGCGGGGATTATCTTCCCATCGGGAGGTTGAATCCGGAGATTACCCGCTTGTAGGCTCGAAGGCAGAACTTACCTTATCATTACCAGGCCATTAAGAGTGGTCAAATAGTTCTTTACAAACTTTCCTGGAAGTCACTGTACTGCCCATTTAAATATTCCTTTATTTCGATAACAGATAACTATTTTCAACGGGAAGCGCTTATGGCACACAACAAATACCGCGCTATTCACAGGGCTCCTCCTTTGGAATTTAGCCAACAGCTATCCAGAGAAGCGGAAAATTTGCCAAAAACCTATCTAGGATGGGTGTAGCACGCCATGAAGTCTGGGAAAACCTTAAGAGGGAAGGGGAAGGCGATAATGTAGCTAGAGGATGCAGTGAATGGGGAGGCCTAACCGCCACTGGAGCCGTGCACAGATGGTTAGTATAAAAATTTTGAGTGCATAAGCTCCTACCGCAGCAACACCACTAGTACTTGTCTAGCTTTTTTTGTCATGTCATCTCCTGCCATGTCATTTCGTTTCATTTAATTGAAATATTCACATTGTGTGCTTAGGGACCCTCTGCTTTCATTTACATACATCTAAAGCTTGTCTGTTTTTCATAAATAACAGAATGGCCAGATTAATTTATCAGCAAATTACCAATACAAAGTAAAATCTTTCACGGAACCTAATTGCAGGTACACACAAGTTTGTTCTATGGACTGGAGCAAGTGGACCATTCAACCAAACACAAAGAACTTCATGCAGTTGATATGGAAAGGAACCAGGCATATGGGTATCGGACGAGCTTTTGGCATGCATCAAGGACTGCCGTGTACCTTTATAGTGGCACGTTACACCCCCGGAGTAATCAACTCATATGGTCTGGAAAGCAATATTGACAAAGGATTGTTTCTACCTTCTTACTGCAATGCCGAGAGAGATGAAGGTCTAATGTCCACAGGATTTCCCAGCAGTTTCTTCCTGGAAAGTATTAACAAAGAAAACGAACAATCTTCGGTTCCAAACAATGACAAACAAACATTAAGCAGTTCTACAAATAGAGTAAGTTATTTCCCTCTGAGTACAGAAGAGGTACATGACCTTGTAAAGGAGCAAACTGACTCGGAGGCAGCTAACAGCTTCTTGCCTCGCATTAACCTCCAGATGGTGGTAGATGACAATGCCTGGAAGAGGGGTTATGAGTCATCCAAAGAAAAGGGTGGAACTCGGTCAACCAAGCCAACCAGCTAAAAATCAGCGGAAGGATATATTTTTGCACGTACCTGAGGCAGGAATTAAGATGTGCAAAAAAAATTAAACTCAAAATAATACTAATACGTAATACAAGATCAAGTCAGGCAATTGTTAAATTACTAATTTTCTCGTGGTCAATCAACTTTTTCTCCAAAGAAAAAGAAGAAACTTGGCCATTCTGGCCCCAATGCAACCTGAACATATTGCAACACACACTGCTACGTTGTCACCCTTCTTCTTCTCGTTCTATTAACGGATTATTTTTCGCAAAATTTAAGTGCTTCGTCACTCAGTACCTTCGTCCGCCATATTGAATTATCTGCGTTTAAAACATTTTTCGCCGACCGACATACCCGACAGTTTTAATTCTGAATTAAGTTTGACACAAATGCGACGTTTGAATCAACGGCCGTATTTCTGCCGCACTTAATTGCATTTAACTCCACACGGCAGAGATGCGACGTATCAACCAGGACTCAGACAAACGCAGTGTAAACTAGCTATTTGTCAGCAGTAATTATAGCTCACAGAGACCATTGTTAACACTGCGCATGCACAGCAGTGTAAAACTGTACGAAAATAACAAGTTTTGTTAGATTCCGACAAGGTACGTAGTGAAATAAAAAAATTCTCAACTTAGTGAATGCTTCGATGAAACGAAGGCAGAAATTTAATATACTTAAGAAGTAAAACAACGACAGAAAACACTAACTGAGCTGTCTCCGTTTACTGGGTTGTGAAGCTTTATTTTTGCAAAAATGCTCAAACAACACTAACATGCAGGCAGTAACGCTCACTTGCTTAGTAGCGATCTCCAGTCATCTCAGCGAAGTGAACCTCAATTTTGTATCATCGCTCACCCGAAGAGTGATCAGTTGAAAACTTGCTACTGGCTCGGAGTAGAACAAGTGGGAGCAGTCTAGTATTTCCAACTTTGACGTTAGTTCGGACAATCTTGCTGCAAGTGGCTGCAAGCCGTAAACAACTGTAGCTCCAGTTTTTAAATACAACTCAGCATTTCGCATTTCTTCCGCAAGCTTTGAGCTCCCTCTTTCGTAATTCCCATTAAAAAGTGCACATTTTCATGAGCCACGATGCAGCCGTATAGAAACCTTTGCATGCCTTTCCTGATTTAACTACTAAAAAGCGAACCTTGAAGGCATCGTTCTTCTCTCGAGCCGCTCGAAACTGAAAGCTTAGCTGAAGTCCAGTTTATGATTGTCAGCTGTCGTCTCGTTAGTCAATTAAATCTTTTGAACAATTTGTTAGAAGGCGCAAGGGCTGTAACCAGAACCTTGAAAGAGACAAGCAGGGTATCTTTCTTAAACGAACTTTCTTGGGTCGATCTTAGTGTTAGACGAATATTTCATAACATAAACTTAGTTTGATGTGTGAAATGGATTTTAAGCTAGCTCCTTCTTTTTGTACGATCTATGTCCAGATTATTTTCTGAAAGATCTCGTTACGGTCTCCGTTCTGCTAGGAATCTTTGCTAATCACACGCTCGTACTGACAGGAATTAAAAAAATCGTTTCTCTTTTAGTCAATTTAACGGTTGAACAGTCTTCCATTAGAGTTACATAGATCGTCTTCTTTAGGCATTTTTAAGCATTCTCTTAAAGTACTTGCAGTTTCCCACCCATAACTACCTTTTTTGCATTACGGATCGTTCAGCGTGAATATCTCGCACTCACTTGCGGCTTAAGTTTAGTGCCATGAAAAACCACCCTTTCAGAAAAAATTGTTGTCCATCACCAACCTGTCCAATTTGCGATGCACCTTTTGAAGATCCTGTTGAAGATCTTGCACTGCCAAAGTTTTGCTGCTTTGCGTGATAAGTTAACTGGTGGGCTTATAGTTTATATTTTACATGTTCTACTGTCTATCGGTTTAAAAAAATATAGAGGCCTCGACTATACTCTGTTCTGTTGTAAAGCACACAGGAAGCGGTAGAGCACGAAAGAACTGTAGATGAAAACATGCATGCGCAGTCCAGTGTTTTTCCACATTTCTTGATTACTCTACCACTTCCTTAGTGCTTTACAACAGAACAGAGCACAGTCGAGGCTTCTTTATTTGTTAAACCGATAGACAGTAGAACATGTAAAATATAAACTATAAGCCCACCAGTTAACTTATCACGCAAAGCAGCAAAACTTTGGCAGTGCAAGATCTTCAACAGGATCTTCAAAAGGTGCATCGCAAATTGGACAGGTTGGTGATGGACAACAATTTTTTCTGAAAGGGTGGTTTTTCATGGCACTAAACTTAAGCCGCAAGTGAGTGCGAGATATTCACGCTGAACGATCCGTAATGCAAAAAAGGTAGTTATGGGTGGGAAACTGCAAGTACTTTAAGAGAATGCTTAAAAATGCCTAAAGAAGACGATCTATGTAACTCTAATGGAAGACTGTTCAACCGTTAAATTGACTAAAAGAGAAACGATTTTTTTAATTCCTGTCAGTACGAGCGTGTGATTAGCAAAGATTCCTAGCAGAACGGAGACCGTAACGAGATCTTTCAGAAAATAATCTGGACATAGATCGTACAAAAAGAAGGAGCTAGCTTAAAATCCATTTCACACATCAAACTAAGTTTATGTTATGAAATATTCGTCTAACACTAAGATCGACCCAAGAAAGTTCGTTTAAGAAAGATACCCTGCTTGTCTCTTTCAAGGTTCTGGTTACAGCCCTTGCGCCTTCTAACAAATTGTTCAAAAGATTTAATTGACTAACGAGACGACAGCTGACAATCATAAACTGGACTTCAGCTAAGCTTTCAGTTTCGAGCGGCTCGAGAGAAGAACGATGCCTTCAAGGTTCGCTTTTTAGTAGTTAAATCAGGAAAGGCATGCAAAGGTTTCTATACGGCTGCATCGTGGCTCATGAAAATGTGCACTTTTTAATGGGAATTACGAAAGAGGGAGCTCAAAGCTTGCGGAAGAAAATGCGAAATGCTGAGTTGTATTTAAAAACTGGAGCTACAGTTGTTTACGGCTTGCAGCCACTTGCAGCAAGATTGTCCGAACTAACGTCAAAGTTGGAAATACTAGACTGCTCCCACTTGTTCTACTCCGAGCCAGTAGCAAGTTTTCAACTGATCACTCTTCGGGTGAGCGATGATACAAAATTGAGGTTCACTTCGCTGAGATGACTGGAGATCGCTACTAAGCAAGTGAGCGTTACTGCCTGCATGTTAGTGTTGTTTGAGCATTTTTGCAAAAATAAAGCTTCACAACCCAGTAAACGGAGACAGCTCAGTTAGTGTTTTCTGTCGTTGTTTTACTTCTTAAGTATATTAAATTTCTGCCTTCGTTTCATCGAAGCATTCACTAAGTTGAGAATTTTTTTATTTCACTACGTACCTTGTCGGAATCTAACAAAACTTGTTATTTTCGTACAGTTTTACACTGCTGTGCATGCGCAGTGTTAACAATGGTCTCTGTGAGCTATAATTACTGCTGACAAATAGCTAGTTTACACTGCGTTTGTCTGAGTCCTGGTTGATACGTCGCATCTCTGCCGTGTGGAGTTAAATGCAATTAAGTGCGGCAGAAATACGGCCGTTGATTCAAACGTCGCATTTGTGTCAAACTTAATTCAGAATTAAAACTGTCGGGTATGTCGGTCGGCGAAAAATGTTTTAAACGCAGATAATTCAATATGGCGGACGAAGGTACTGAGTGACGAAGCACTTAAATTTTGCGAAAAATAATCCGTTAATAGAACGAGAAGAAGAAGGGTGACAACGTAGCAGTGTGTGTTGCAATATGTTCAGGTTGCATTGGGGCCAGAATGGCCAAGTTTCTTCTTTTTCTTTGGAGAAAAAGTTGATTGACCACGAGAAAATTAGTAATTTAACAATTGCCTGACTTGATCTTGTATTACGTATTAGTATTATTTTGAGTTTAATTTTTTTTGCACATCTTAATTCCTGCCTCAGGTACGTGCAAAAATATATCCTTCCGCTGATTTTTAGCTGGTTGGCTTGGTTGACCGAGTTCCACCCTTTTCTTTGGATGACTCATAACCCCTCTTCCAGGCATTGTCATCTACCACCATCTGGAGGTTAATGCGAGGCAAGAAGCTGTTAGCTGCCTCCGAGTCAGTTTGCTCCTTTACAAGGTCATGTACCTCTTCTGTACTCAGAGGGAAATAACTTACTCTATTTGTAGAACTGCTTAATGTTTGTTTGTCATTGTTTGGAACCGAAGATTGTTCGTTTTCTTTGTTAATACTTTCCAGGAAGAAACTGCTGGGAAATCCTGTGGACATTAGACCTTCATCTCTCTCGGCATTGCAGTAAGAAGGTAGAAACAATCCTTTGTCAATATTGCTTTCCAGACCATATGAGTTGATTACTCCGGGGGTGTAACGTGCCACTATAAAGGTACACGGCAGTCCTTGATGCATGCCAAAAGCTCGTCCGATACCCATATGCCTGGTTCCTTTCCATATCAACTGCATGAAGTTCTTTGTGTTTGGTTGAATGGTCCACTTGCTCCAGTCCATAGAACAAACTTGTGTGTACCTGCAATTAGGTTCCGTGAAAGATTTTACTTTGTATTGGTAATTTGCTGATAAATTAAATCTGGCCATTCTGTTATTTAGGAAAAACAGACAAGCTTTAGATGTATGTAAATGAAAGCAGAGGGTCCCTAAGCACACAATGTGAATATTTCAATTAAATGAAACGAAATGACATGGCAGGAGATGACATGACAAAAAAAGCTAGACAAGTACTAGTGGTGTTGCTGCGGTAGGAGCTTATGCACTCAAAATTTTTATACTAACCATCTGTGCACGGCTCCAGTGGCGGTTAGGCCTCCCCATTCACTGCATCCTCTAGCTACATTATCGCCTTCCCCTTCCCTCTTAAGGTTTTCCCAGACTTCATGGCGTGCTACACCCATCCTAGATAGGTTTTTGGCAAATTTTCCGCTTCTCTGGATAGCTGTTGGCTAAATTCCAAAGGAGGAGCCCTGTGAATAGCGCGGTATTTGTTGTGTGCCATAAGCGCTTCCCGTTGAAAATAGTTATCTGTTATCGAAATAAAGGAATATTTAAATGGGCAGTACAGTGACTTCCAGGAAAGTTTGTAAAGAACTATTTGACCACTCTTAATGGCCTGGTAATGATAAGGTAAGTTCTGCCTTCGAGCCTACAAGCGGGTAATCTCCGGATTCAACCTCCCGATGGGAAGATAATCCCCGCAGGGTTGCATCCCAATATTTTAAATTTCAGGTACCCATTTTTTAAACCTGGGAGGAGAGGAACACTGTGAGTGTCTTGCCTAAGAACAAAACAATATGACCATGGCAAGGGCTGAGATCTAAACCGCTTCTTACAAAACATTAGGCCACCACCCTTCGATTTAGCTTTACTGATACGAACTAAGATCATTTAACTTGCATCGGAGGGGTCCTTAATTAGTAAGCCAATGCAAACATTGCTTGCTTATTATTTTGTAAAGACAACCGAATATGCGAAACACGGTTACCGGTCTCGGTGCCATACAATGGTGATCCAAACTCGTCAACTGGCACATATCGCTGATTTGATAATGGAGTGACTGGATTGCTTCCTGCAAACTGTTCAACCTCTTTACTTTCTTGATTTTGCTCAAGATTGCTGGAATCGTCGTTGATTCTTTGAGTATTATCTATTTCTTTTTCTTCAGAGTCATCGTTTTCTAACTGCAAAGATGTGGAATTTTCTTGCTCTTCAGCTAATTCGTCTGTATTTACAGGCTTGTTTTCCTGATTATCATAGCGTTCGTTCTTCGTGACGTTGCCTTGGTAGTTGGTCAAATTTATTGAATCTCCAAAATCATGACCTCCAAAAGACTCATGATCATTCTCGTAAACTAGTTCTGTTTGATTCTGCTCTGATACCCCAGACTGGTGTCCAAATGTCTCCTGTTTCAATGATTCTCCATGAAAATTAGAAGAATAAACGCTTTCGTTGTTTTGACGATCATGATGTGTTATCCCTTCTAACTGATATCCATCTTCTTCCTCCTGATTCCCAGCTTGGTTTGCATTGCTCTGCTTTGCTGGAAATTGATTTTGTTGCTGGTTACTTCCATTATTGTCAACACCCTTAGGAAGATAATTGTATGTTTTAGAGAGGCTAGTTTTTTGACCTTGTATTAATTGCGTTCCCGAAACGTTTGAAATAGTAGAGTTGTAATTGAAATCTACATGATCCAGTGACTGGTTTGTCAAATGAGCACCTTGCACCCCTTGGGCCTGTAGTTCAACAGTAGGGGTGGGATTATAAGAAAGCGCTCCACTGCTGTACTGATGCATATCCACTTGAGACGTGTTTCCATCTCTAATATCAGAACTTACATTCCCTTTCTGTGCATAGGATACCTTCTTATTTCCTTTTGTGAAAATCAAAGGCTCTCCCATTACAATAATCTCTTCATCCAAGGGCGTGTTGGCCCTTAAAGCCGACTGAGTTTGAAATTGTTCCAAAGGAGACATCACCTTGTTCATGTATTTGTCATTCGCCTGTGATTTTGCTTTCCATCCAAGCCTTGGTCTTACACTAGAGTTAACAAATCGCGAAACGCTTACGCCTTTGTTTATTTTGCTGCTCCGATTAAGCGGAACTCCTACCAAATTCAAGGTTTTGACAATATAGTTGTTCTGCGTGGTGTTTACTCCCATTCCTTTTCCAGGAAGTCGTCCAGTTAAAATATTAGTGAGAGCATTTGCATGTCCAATTTTCTTTACATTTTGCAACTCCTGTAAAGTTGCAAATGGTGGATGCAGTTGTTTTTTTGAAGCGTTGGAGTTAAATGACTGTGTTTTACGTTGCACGGGAAGAGTGAATGCAAAACTCAATGAGTTTGAATCCGTGGAGGACTCTTGAAAGACACGCGGCACTGTCATTCTTTCTTTTCCCCACTGATTCTTGATAAAAGTCTTATCACCATTTCGTAAAAACAATCCAGTAAGCTTGCTTAAGGAGGCTGCTAAAACAATGAGATGGGGGTTATTGTATGGCAAACATCACGTTGTAGAGTTAATATACTCACACATTCACTGTTTATTGCCCCTCCACTTTCTGAGATTGAACCATTGTGGCCGAAATATAATCTAAGAGAGTTCATTAAAGTTTACTGTGGAACCACTCACCTGCGGCTGGTGGTCCCACAGCCACTTTGACAATGTTATGATGCAATTAATCATCAATAATAGGACAGACGCAAAAAAATCTTACCTCGAATTTTACATCATCGCTAGCTTGGTTGTGATCGTTTATCTTACTTAAAGTTTTATTTGTTCTTACCTGGTGTTACTCCATCTAAGTGGAGCACAATGATCGCCATGTATAATAAAATATACATTTTCACATTAACGTTTGCCAGCTGAGAGTACATCTATAGAACTAATTCTTCAAGCATAGTTCTGGTTTCTTCTACTAGCGTGCAGCAACCAAACGAGTCGTAAAGAAGCTGAAAGAAAATGAAGATGGTCGGCTCGATCGGATATTTTCTATTACTAAAGCTAACGTCGACCGGGAGGGTTTAGAATGTCTGCGTGAGGGTATTCGAATGTTAGTTATTGGTCAGTTGAATTTTCGGTGATTTCTAAGCTATCAGTTGAAATTTCAACAGCTATTAGGAAACTTTCGGCAATCTCAGATCTCGGTTATAGGTTAAAAACGTCGCGTCATTTCTCAACTGACAGTTCACTAAAATTTTGATCAATTCTGCTTTGTCAGTTAAACCTCACTCAGAGCCTCATTTCAGCTGTTTCAGTCTAATGCCAATTTCGCGGAAAAAGTAGTCTAAAAATTGCATGTCTTCGTCAGTGCTGAGTGAAATATGTTATATTTGTTGCATTTAAATTAACCACATCCGATCAGTGAAAGCCCAACTCACTTAACTGATGTTTATTTTGGTTTTACATTTATGACCAATACATTGGGCCTTACATAAGCTCTGTCCTTTGGCCAATCTAAGAGGGTGAAATCGATCCAACTGCCACACTTAAAACAGTTATAAAACAAGTTAAGGCATTTTTCCTTTTAAACTGATTCATCTATGTGTTGAAAATGAATGAAGGGCATCCATTTATGAATGAGATCCATTGAGTCCTATATATTGCAACTTTGCAACCGGTTTTAGTTTCACCTACATCCATACAAAACAGGGAAAGAAAGTTTAATGTGGTTGAGACGTGCTGACCAGTTATTATCATTTGAAATCAGTGCTTGCCGAAAGATAGGAAGATTTACAATGTTTAGTTTTTAAGTTCTTCTAAGCAGGCTTAGAGAGAGGAGTTCAACTATTGTAAACACCTTTAAACAGACCGTAAATCCTGAAGAAAGATCTTTCTCGATAATAGAACCTACCTTTATGATAACAATTCTATTTGTTGTGAGAAATCCATGCTTAAACATCGAAAAAAGGAGATTTCGTGTGTACCGATATGAAGACACTTTCAGACAATCTGCAAAGCATGAGGTCATGGTCGAACTTTCGATATACAATCTTCAACTCCTTGTTGTCACGCCTTCTCTGATGTTGTACCTTCCACAACAGCAGGTGCAAGCATTGACATTTCAATCATATGTTTCGTGATTTCTGGTCACAGCTTTAAACTCAAACTGGCCACCATGAACTTCTTCGAAGGCAATTTTTTTTTTCCCAACGAACGAAACCTTGGTTTTATTATAAATAAGCTGAGCTTTAAGAATAAATCAAAGAATGAAAAGGATCCTGTGCTCAACAGCCATAAATAAAAATAAAAGATTAAATTCCACCGATCCACATGACCATTGCCAGCTGCAATTGGGCAAATTTCCTAATCTTTATTAGGCGCGTTTTTCTCTTTTCGACTTGATAGGTAGGTAGGTAGGTAGTTAGTTAGGTTAAGTCTAAACAGAAATAATATACAAACTGCGGTAATAAACATGACAAAACAACGCACGTTGTAGAAACTTTGATTGATGACTCAACGTTTCCTTTGCCCCAACATACATCATCAGAAGTGACAGTTTGATATAACACAATGAGATTTAAATGCTAAAGAGAAAGACTGGAACGTAATTATGACAATCGTGAAAAGCATCCCAAGTGTTTAACTGAGGTGATATTTTCGTGATAGCCATAACGTTTTTAGTATGATGCCAAAATGACGCCCCATTCAAAATGTTCGAGAGAGACCTT
>JAHPZR010022635.1:0-35572 GCA_019787425.1 Platygyra sinensis | reverse complement strand
AACAGACAAACAGGTAAATTCAACCAGCATTACTTGAAAGCCAATCGAGCTGGGTTGTTAATTGCCTCAATTGTTCAAATTTTTATAAGATGTTTAAATTGAAGCAGATGTTCACTTATGTGTTTCCTTTGCTCTAATTTTAGGTATAAACAGCAGCTACGGAATTGCGCAGAAAATTAAACAAAGATTTGTTTGTCAACTTTAATAGAAGCAAACTGAAAGTGTCATTTTCTTGCAAACAAGGCAACAAAAGTGTTGGAAAAGTTTGATGATGACTTCGTTGACACAAACAGCAGCTTGTTCTCAGTTTTTTTGAAAGAGGCGAAAAAGGAATTTAAACCGCCGAAGAGTACTCCAAGATACATTGGTTTGGGTTGCACGGAACGCATCCGCAAGCTGTTGTTTTTCGTTTCTTGCTTTATTGTTGCCATTTACAAATATAAAAAGACACACATCAATATATTTTATAAGCATGCAAGGATGTAGGAGAAGCCAGTAGGGCTTAATAAAGGATTACCTTGAGTACTTAAGTCAAGAGAATAAAAATGCTGTCATCGCCACGCAAAATGATTATCATTTAGGAGATAAGGAAAGTTAAGCAAAATTAAACGTCCGAATGCACAAAAGCAAAGGAAGAACAGAGGCGAGAAAAGTGTACACAAGCACACTAGTAGAAGTAAAATATACTGATACCAAGAAAGATGACTTAAGTTTATTCGTGAACGCTGCAATACAAGAGGCATTTTGAATTTCAGTGCTGAGTAAATCAAATAATTGGGAGTTAAAAAGAGAGTGGAGAAAACGGAAAAAATGTTAGTTCTAGTATTGTATTTAGACTATTTATGTACGTCAGTTGAGTAAAAACATGACATTGAAACGTTTACGAAGAAGTCGATTTTTTTAATGGTAGCTAACTTAAACTATTTGGAGATTGATAATGTTTTAAAATTTAAGGGTTATTTAATTGCCACTAAACCCATTTTCCTTAATATTCTTAATGTGGGCAACAGCAACAACAACAACAATAAAGCAAATAACAAAAACAGAAGAAAAACAAAGAGAAGAAAGAATCACTGGTTTGTTTTTACAACTTAAGATTACTTTTCGATTTCACTGTCCAAGTTTAGAAGTGAGCTTTCTGATGAATAGGATCGATACATCGAAAATAAATGGAAAATAGATACATCGCAGCCGTCCAAATGCTAGCTAGACTCCGAATTGCAACGCTAACTGATACAGTTCTTGCACCTAAAAACTTCTCCAGTTTTAATGACCAAAAATACACCAAAAGTGCTTATACATCCCTCGAAGCTCAGTCAAAGGTCTCTTGAATGTTTTTAGTCCGGTTCCCGAAGTGACATTAAGAATATTAAGGAAAATGGGGAAAAGTACAGTACAACTTGTGAAAGTATAGATCACAATACGGTTGAAGCAAGTAGCTATAAATACTGCTTTCGTTCAAAAATGTAAGATTTTTTTCTTGTAATTAAGTACCATACTATTATTAGTATAAATTCCATTTATTTGTATTGTTTAGTAAGGCGACTGTATTGTAATAAGTGTAAGGGTAGGTTATAGTAAATTTATTATAAGTACGTGTTAGTATTGTAAGTAATGTTAATATTGTTAATTATGTGGGTGTTCCAACAACAACAACAACAAAATCTGTGTACAAGCATCTAGTGATCCTCAAAGAAAAAATATTCGATTATGTATAGACAACCAGAATTTTAGATTTTCCAAGAAATTAAAGATAGCCAACTATGCAAAAACTAAACCAACAAGAGCAACATTGAATAACAACACCCTTTATTATTAGAATAGACAATTAAAACAGATAATTGGATAGCTTCACCTAAAAGACAATCGAGCAGGGTCGGTAATCATCGAATTATTAAAATTTTCATAAGATGTTTAAATTGAAACAGATGTTCACTCATGTGTTTCCCTTGCTCTAATTTTAAATGTGTAGACAGCAAATACTGAAGTGTGGAGAAAATTAAACACAGATCTGTTTTTTTTTTTTTTGTGAGCTTGAGTAAAAGCAAACTGAAAGCGTCATTCATTTGCAAACAAGGAAACAGCAGCTTGTACTCAGTGCTTTGGAAGAGGCGGGAAAAAATGTAAACCAATGGGAAGGCCCGTTTTCCAAAATTCTTACCCTATTTAAGCCAACAAACTCTGCCAGTTAAGAACAGGGTTTCTTCTACAATAAAATTTTAGCCCATTTAAACTGCAAGGTTTTAGGGCGCCAAACAGAAGTGGCACAAAGGTCAAAATAATAGGCCTTATCAAAGTTTTCGGTGCCATCTTGACGGGTAGGCAAAGCGGTCAGAAATTACAGTGTTTGTATGGGAATTCGATATCGACGGCAAATAACCTTTTCTATAATTGAATTTTACACAATTTGTAAGTCGCAACGTTAAAATACTGAGCAGAATGTTGTAATCACCAAGTTTGAAGGATGTAGCTTTGCTGGAACGTGCGCCATTAATTTTTCTAATTTTTCCACACATTTGTCTGTAAATTTGGCTGGGTAAAGGGGGTGGGGTGGGAAAAATTACAGACAAACGTATGAAAAATAAGAAAAATTAAACGAGCGTCTTCTATCCAACCGGTCTATTCATTCCAAGTCACGCATCTAGAGAAAAAAAATCAACAATGTAGTCGTGGGAAATACAGAAGACCGATTTTGTTTTGCAGTTACTTGACGAGGAAACGGCCTTGTTCTTTCGCTGGATTAACTTGATGTAAATTAAACCCATGCCATGTACCAAAGAGCTATTTTGCCCTCTCAAGAGTGAAATATTGAAGTAAAAAAAACTCGCCTAACAACTAAGCTTGCGATGGAATCAGACAAATAACATTTCATACTTTTTGTAAATATGTTTCTTTTCATTGAGTTACCCGGCCGTTAATTTTAATTTTAAGCGAAGCTCAAATAATGCATTCGGTGGACCTCCTGAAACTGACGTGAGAGGCGTCAAACCAATTTGCCGCCATTCACGTAAGATAAAAATCTAATCCAGCTTTAAGATTTCCTAGAAATAGTTAATCCAGACCTAAATTCTGTCAAAGTTTGGGGATTTTCAGGGTTTTTTATTCTCCGCACCTTCAGGCGAAATTTTGGGATGACTGCTCTGAAGTGTTTGAAAGCCTGACAGGTTTACTTTAGGTTGAACCCAATGTTTCCAGAATTTTAGAATTTTTTTTGCTGAAATATAAAATGCAATCTTCAGGCCCAGTAAATGGATTATAAATTTACATTTTTGTTTTTATATCGATATTTTTATAATCAAAGAAATAGGTGCTTACACTCCCCATTTCAGTTGAAGTCTTTGACAGGAAAACCATCGGCTTGGCAGGTTAAATTATTAATTTTACAAATTGATGTCACATGGATGACAGGTTTGGCAAATTAAAAAGCGTGGATAATTTTGCGCAATGTATTCTCCAGACACCTCTCAAATCCGCCAACAACAGCAATCGCAAGCCTATTGCAGCGCTGCCGAAATGGCTACAGAAAACGTTTCTGCAGTGGAAAGGCAAAATACTTATACGATTGAACAAATATACTATTGCTCTTCCGATTTAACTGCTGGAATACATGGCCAGCTCAGCTTTCTCTTAGCTTTAAACTCTTTTCTGTCCATTACGGCATTTCTTGGAAATGCTCTGATCCTAGTCGCTCTTCACAAGGATTCTTCACTTCATCCGCCGTCCAAACACTTGCTTCGTTGCCTTGCAGCAACTGATCTCTGTGTTGGTCTTATAGTGCAGCCTTTGTACGTGATTTTGTTGCTGACTATAGTGAATGAACATTGGAACATTTGCCGCTACGTAGCAGTCGTACTTCCGTCAGTTAGCTATATTTTGTGTGGAGTGTCGGTCGCAACTCTGAGTGCAATAAGCGTGGACAGACTTCTCGCTCTGTTGTTGGGGCTGAGATACAGACAAGTTGTAACACTGAAACGAGTTTACTTGATTACTATTACCTCTTGCGTTGTGTCCACAGCCTGTGCAACAGTGACGCTCTTTTGGAATTCCCCTATAATATTATGGTTAGTCATGATCGTTGTTTTACTATGTCTAGTAATCTCGACTTTCTGTTACACGAAGATTTTCTTTACCATCCGTCATCATCAACATCAAGTACAAGGCCATGTTCAACAGCCGAACCAAACCAGTCACCCAAACATAGCGCGATACAGAAAGGCAGTATTCACGACACTGTGGTTGCAGTTCACGTTAGTCGCTTGCTATCTACCACATTTTATACTTGTAACATTGCTCATTCGTGCTGAACCATCTTCATCAGTTTCTCTCACTTGGAGTTGCACCGCAACTTTAGTTTTCTTAAACTCGTCAATAAACCCGATTCTCTACTGTTTGAAGATGGACGAAGTGAGACAAGCAGTAAAGGACACAATCAGACAAGCACTTTACTGTTGATCGACTTGGTTCTTGTACATCTAGATCAACATTGTAGCATCTTTATTGATCAAACTTCCGCATACAACCTGAGACAGTCTGACTTCTCTACCCCTAGATATAATACCGTTACCTATGGGAGGCACTCTTTGCGTTACTTAGGGCCCAAACTATGGGGAAAACTGGCTACGGCTGACAGATCAGCTAAGACATTGAAAGCATTCATAAATCGTATTCGCAACATTGATTTAACTAACTTAATAGACACCGGCTGCAAGGGCTGCATTCTCTGCTCCACATGATCTTTATATATATATAATTAGTTAGAGATTTTAATAAGCGATCATTTTTAACACCACATATTTGTTACTTTTATTACTGTTAGCATTCTTTTTTTGTTGTGTCCCCTAATTAGTATGGGTATCACCCAGGCTACAAGGTTTTTGACACCTAAATAAAGTTTTTACTTTACTTACTTACTTACTTACTTACTTACTTACTTACTTACTTACTTACTTACTTACTTACTTACTTACTTACTTACTTACTTACTTACTTATCACAAATAAAGAATGATAGTTAACGGATAAGATTATTCTCCAAAAGGTGTTTTAAACTGAGTGTGATTCTCTTACTGTATTTGTATCATACGTATGAGATAACAACATAAAGAATGTTATGCTGTAAATAAGAGAGTTACATTGTACTAAATATCTGTTTGTAATAAAAAGATGAAAACAGAATAAATGCTAATTCTTTCGTTCGGGTGGACGTGCAGCGTTCAAGAAGAAAGCAAGCAGAAATCCGAAAGTTCTTTGTGGTATTTGGATGTAGAAAGGCGACATATCTTATGATACAGACTTTTTCTGACGTCAGTCTCCAATTGTATTTGTTCATTAATATTTAAATTTTGTCACTGAAAACATGAAAGTTTACTTTGTGTTGAAGAATAAATTACTTACAACTGTAGCCAGAATTTTCCAGAACTGAAGATAAATAGTTGGAAAAAAAATATTTTGCGTCCTTATTTCAATTTTAATTTACAAACGGAAAGTACTTTAGAAAATGTCACTCTTTGCCTGTAAAACCATCTGCTTAGCAGGTTAAACTGTATGTTCAGTTTGATAGCTCAGTGATGGCAAGGTTGAAAATTTGAAAAACGTGAACATTGATCTAGGTTTTCTGAACAGGTCTTAGTTCCGCTCACGCTTTCACAGTTGGTCATATCGTGTTGCTCTTGCAGAGTACTGACAACAGAGAGTTTGCGTGGCCTAGTGGTTTAGGGTGCTGGATTTGAAATCTGGAGGTCCCTGGTTCAAATCCTCCACCCTACTGCCATTTGGATTTGTTCTCGGTGGTCTCGAGTTCAACTCCTCGACCGCGTTATGTAAATATCCAACTGGTTTGCCACCCACCCGTTGCGATTCTTTATTAATAGTTTATGTTCAACTTGGAATGTTTAGTTACTTATTTACAGTGTCCCCAATTAGCACTTCAATGCTAAATACACTCGACACTTAAATAAAGTTATTATTATTATACTTGTTTTTTGACTTCTTAATTTCGTTTTTCAATGTGTATTTTTACTGATTATGTGAAATAAATTATTATTCTTATTAATATTATTATTATTATTATTATTATTATTATTATTATTATTATTATTATTATTATTATTATTATTATTATTAAAGACAACTTTACCGCTGACAACTTTACTACTCACAAGATCAACCTGCTGTTCTTTGGGAATGTTTCAGTTAAGCTTCGTCGTTGAAAACACGGCAGGTTTACTTTGTGTTCACGGGAATAAATTACTCAAATCGGTAACCCTACATTTTCAGAATTTGGAATTAAAACTCAGAATTTTCGTTCCAAGTAGATAGACTCTGTTTATTTGTATATATGTACTTGTCTCTATTTCTATGTTTAAGATAAGATAAGAACCTTTATTTAGTATCAAAGGAAAAAAATTTAGTACCCCTAAACTGTAGGAAACAGGTCAGTCTTTGGCAGTGAAACCATTTCTGGCTTTTCTAAGCTGATAGCTCAAACTTAAGTCATACACATTCATATGGCCGCAGAGTGATGGGCAGAGTAAACGTTTCCGACGAAAAAAAGGACAGCATTTACGATACAATTTTTCGCGAATTTGAACCTTGTTGACATTTTGCTTCTTTAAGGTGGCTCAAAACAGTTTGCAGCACTTTCCAAGACGAATATTTTGAATGGCCATTATTACCACTCTTTATCAGTTGATGTTACAATCATGGTATCAAAAAACTGCCCAATCATTGGCGAACACGTTTGCATTATTTTCGTGACACAATAGGTTACCATAGCAACACTATAACCTGCTAAAATCACTCCTAATTTTAGCTTTGACCGCTTATAACTCAAAAACGAGCTCGGTGACCCCCATTTTTTATTATCGAATTGTAATCAGCATGATAAGATGCAACTTTTTGCAAAGTTAAAAAAAATTCTACGAATTAGAGGGGTTCAGAGCCACCTTAAATTTTCGAAAATTTAAGGTAGCTCTGAACCCCCTTCATATTGTTGCTATGATAACCTATTGTGCCACAAAAAACAGCAACTTGTTCACCGATGATTGGTTAGTTTGTTGATACCATGACTTTGGCGTCAACTGGTATAGAGTGGTTGTAATGACCCATCAAACTGCGAGTCTTGGAAAGTACTGGAAACTGCTTTCAGCCACCTTAAGGTTATGGCAGTCTACATACACCTAATTGCAATAACGTTGTCACAGAAAAAAGCAAAAAAAGCAAAAAGCCAAATAGGATTTAATTAGAGAAATCTAAATTTCCATTGTTCGTAGATACTGCATGTGAATGAAAAATACATTTTTTTAATCATGTCATTCCTTTACGTTATATTTTTCATTCATGTACAGTATCTGAGAACAATGGAAATTTAAATTTGGCTTATTAATTCCTATTTGGCTTTTCGCTTTTTACTTTTTTCTATGACAACGTTATTGCAATTAGGTGTACATACATACATACATTCATACATACATACATAATTTGTTTGATAAAGCAGGTTATAAAATAGGCAAGACAAAAGTCCTGATGTGGACCTGCACTTTCTAAGTAATACGTAAATTAATTAACTATATATAAATAAATAATAATAGTTAAATAAATATTAATGACAATAAATTATGACTAATTTTAAAAATATTGGAATGCAAGAATAGAGGAGAATATTAATCACAAAAATTACACTTAACTAACATTAAAAATATTTAAAATCTAAGGATTGGCGAGTCAGCCGTGAGAAACTGGCCATTGTGCAGTCTTTAAAACGTGAGCCAAATGTGAATAAACTATTGTCTTCGCAATCATTAAATATCAGTCAGCCGCTCCAGGCCAAACGGACTCGCAAGTAGCTGCAAGTTGAACTTTCGTAGAAACTGGCGTTGGGTGGGTAAACGGATTCTCATTGAAAAGTTTCCTCGCAAAGTACACGCAAGTGTCAAACAAAGCAACTTCCAAGGTAAACCTATCTTGCATTTCATTGGCTCATATCAATGACCTTCACTTAACTTGAGTTGTCTTAGGTTGGGTGGCCAAACGGTAAAACTGTTGCGTCGACTTGCGTACAATTTCGATCTCGACCAAAGTGAGCGCAAGTCATCACAAATCAACCCAAGCTCACGTAAGGAGTAGCAAGTTGACCCAAGTTCTCAACTTACTTCTACTTCTGAGTCCCTCTAGCCAAGGCTTTAGAGTTGTCCACTCGAGATTTCCACCATTTGCTGTCCTGGACTAGTATTTGAATGCAGAGAATTGTTGTAAAACTAGTCATATTCACCGCTTTCATGAAGTCAAATAAATACAATATGACGAATATGTGGTTGATTTGGCACACAATAAGCATTATTATTCATTCAAAATATTTCCCCGTTTCTGATTGGTTAAAACCACACGCATAAATCACCATAACCAGCTGCTGTTCACCAAATTTGGAAAGAATCTTCGTCATATTGAATCAATGACGTCGAAAGTGCAGCCCGCTGAAATTGTTGAGCCGATGACGTCAAAATGACGTCAAAAGTGCAGCCCGCTGCAGATTATTGAACCGTTGACCGAGGAAACCTGGGGACGAGATTGTGTTATTTTTGGTGAGCAGAAAAACAAAGAGCGTAATGGCGAAACTCCTTTAAGAACGGGAAAATATATTTTGAATGAATAATAAAGCAATTATTGAATTCGGCTTTCGTAGGATATGAAGAATTCTGCAGTTCTCGGACGGTGTTATCCACCTCGGTCTTCGGCCTCTGTGGATAACACCCTCCTTGATCTGCAGAATTCTTCATATCCTACGAAAGCCGAATTCAATAATTGCTAAATATTCACTCGAATCTCTAAATTTCATTGCTTCCACAAAACCAAACAAATGCAGAACGAAGTCGAACAGTTTGTTACAAATTGCAGAATTTGTTTTCGAATACTCTGACGCACGACAGTTGAAGAATTTTAGCGTCTTTTACAAAGTTTTCTCTTAAATCGCTTTTCAAACATGATGGTACCGTTACACGCATACAAGTTATCCAGTGCGCGCTGGAGCTCCCCTCCATCTACCACATGTGGTTTTTTTGACACAAAAAAAATATTGATAAAATCCTTCCTTAGCTCCCAATTGTAATAGTGGAATCTTGCTGAAACGCTTCAGGTATTATTTCAACTCGCGATGTTTTGCTTCCGTGCGGAGATCGGACGACTTTGGATGCGCAAGAAAAATTGTAAACAGGTAAAGGGGTTTGTAAAGATTTGTAGTGTAGGTTTCGTGGAAGCAAAGAAATGAAGAGATTCGAGCGAATATTCGAATTGCGTTCAAAATTTCTGACCAAAAGGTTACCTCCTCTTTCAATATCATGTGTAAACCAAAAAAAAGAAATTTGCACAAGCGCGTGAAACTGACGTGAGAGCCGCCAAGCCGATTTTGCCCCCGTTTGCGTTAAGATAAAGATCTAATCCAACTTAAAGGATTCTTTTAAAAATAGTTAATCCAGACCAAAGTACTTTCTTTAAATGTTTGGGGATTATTATTTTTTTGTTTTTTAAATTTTCTCACCGTCAGGCGAAATTTTGGAATGGTAGATCTGAAGTGTTTGAAATCATGACAATTTTTTTTTCTTTTTTGGGGGCGGGGGAGGGGGGGGGGAGTTGTGGAACAATGAATTTCTTATTATGGAACCCGAATGTTTCTCGCAGAATATAAGACCTTTTTTTTCTGAAATTGAAAATAAGAGCTTCTAGCCCAGTAGGTGGATTATAAATAGACTAGTATATATAGTAGTAATAGTATTAGTATTAGTAGTAGTATATAGTATTAATTTAAATAGCATTATAAATAGACTGTTCACAGTCCCCTATTTTTCCGTGAGACCATATCGTAGATGTCGATCATTCAGTTGGACTGGGCCGCCATCTCGGTCCCTTGATGCGAGCGAAACTGGGGAGAGAACAAAATGCCCTTGGGTAGGGGTGGTGGGGTTAATAGCGTGGGGTGAGGTGGCGGAAAAAATAGGGAGACTGTAACTGCTTCACTCCGTCTCGCGTTCATGGAGTTAATTGCTCCAGCAACGGCAACATCTGATTGGTCGAGGGACAATAGAGTTTATCAGAGCGCAGCAGAGCGATGACAACTCGAGTGACAGAAAGTGGAATTCATCACTTCGCGGCTCAGGCCAAAATGGCATCGATTTCGGAAGAATTTTCTGGAGACTGTTTTGATTTTGATCGTCTGTCTGCTTCTAGTCTTGGAGGATTGGTGTTAAAGCGCGCGCAAAAAGAGGCTGTTTCTCGTTCGCGGGAAGATTTTCCATCTTGTGGATCCATTTCAACACCGAGATGTATTCTCGAAAGAATTGCTAGGCGAATTTTGCCAACTCCAGCCCATTCAGAGATCTTAAATAGATTTCCGGTCGAAATGTACTTGTTGTTTCAGCCGTAATCACCGACTGAAATTAACGCTACAAACACGGCACGCATCTGAACTTGCGGGCTTTGTCGTTTTTTTGAAGTTAGAGAAGAGATTTTTCCTCTTGCATTAATTCCACTAAACTAAGTAACTGCATTGAATCGATTTCGTGAGCAATCCTAACTTTTAATCAAAATGTATCGTAATTGTACAGCAACACGTAATCGATATCATATTTTCCTGATTTGACAGGCTTTTTCTCCAGGGAAGAGATTGTTAATTGATTTGATCAATGGAGGTGCCAAACCCTTGAACACGAGACAGAGTGAAGCTGTTACAGTCTCCCTATCAGTTTCCGTCGGCCGTACCCTCCACCACCTCTACCCACGGGAATTTTTGTACTCTCCCCAGTTTCGCTCACATTAAGGAACCAAAGCAAGATCCACATCTACGATCGCACGGAAAAATAGGGGACTGTGAACAGTCTAGATTATAAATTTATATTTTCATTCCTTTATCGATCCTTTTTTAATTAAAGAAATAGGTGCTTATCCTTCTCTCTTGTAGAGGACAAACGTCATGCAATGTTTGGCAGAAAAACCATCTGCACGGCTGGTTAAATTGTTAATTTTCCAAGTTGATAACACGTGGATTCTCTACTTGCACAAATCCCATAATACACCTCTTTTATTCCCCAAAAATTTGCATAGGCATTGCTTTAGATTACTCTTGGGAAATGTTCATGTCCCAGGAGAAATTGCAAACAATGAGTATGCAAATTTTTGGAGGGTAAAAGAGGTGCATTATGGTATTGTGCAGGTAGTGAATGACAAGTTTGACATGAATTAAAGAGCGTGGATAATTTTGCTTCGGGCACTTCCCAGCCAAATCTCAAAAACACTAACGACGACCATGACAACTTTATTCAGTGCAGCCCTACCGTAATGGCTACAGACAACGGTCCCTGAGACAAAAACACTTTTATGCTTGAACAAATATACCGCCCAACACATGTAACTGCTGGAATACATGGCCAGTTGATTTTTTTATTAGCTTCAAACACTTTTTTCTGTTTATTATGGCATTGGAAATATCCTGATCCTAATCGCCCTGCGTAACTTCACTTCATGTGCCGTGACTTTCTTGCTGACTATATTGAATGAACATTGGAATATTTGTCGCTACATAACAGTCCCAGGTGTTACATACCCAGCTGTATCTTGTGTGTGCTGTCTCTGTTGACAATGACTGCTTCATATAAAGGACCCTGGTCAGCCGCTGCTATTTTCGACGCCATCAAAATTATTGATATTACTGGTTGTGGTCCTAAAAGAATGTTCCTTTATCTTTAGTAGTTTCACAGTGATTTTCTTTGCCTCGACGAATAACCTTCTACAGGGGGAATTTGATTGTGTTGAAACCTTTTCAATATCGCGTAACCCATAGCAACTTACGGCAACTTAGGACGACTTAATTAAGGAGGTTCGAAATAGTTTTCATTTTCCCCCGACTTCTCAAACTCATTAATTATTCATGTGGCTCTTACCCAACCAGAGCATCTTATTCTGGTCAGGTGGATGAGTTTAGAGACCCAATGAAAAACGAATTTAAAACACGGCCGTTAAAGAAACCCATGTTTGAAACGATTTCAAACACGGATGCAAATTTTCTTAATCTGCATATTGAAAAAGCAACAAAAACACGTGGCGATAAACAACTTTATTTAATCACACAATTTACGAAACAAACTTTAAACCTAAATTATTTACTGCTAACGTTGAATGTAACGGTACATTTATTAAACTGCCCAAAACAGCCTGAAAGCCCATTTTTTGTCTAAATTTAAATTCCCGCTCAATGGTGGCGACCTCGTGTTTTGGTTCACTTTCAACCTTATTGTACATTTCCGAACTAAAATGGCACTGACGTTAGAAAATTTGTCAGACCAAACGAACACGTTACCTCGGAATAGCACTGGTTACACACTTTTCCTCTTCTTCGCTAGTTTTAGGAGGTCTAAATCTGAACTCTGCCATTCGCGTTGTGAAGCAGCGTGTTCGCTCAGAACTGACAAACAGCTAGGTAACAACGTGACATCAGCTGATGAATATTCAAACATTGTCACAGCGCAGCAGTTAGGTGATAAGGATCATGCACATCATGCACATTGTTTTGAGGATCATGCACATTTCACTTCTCAAATGTAATAGTTGAATTGAGAAACCTTATTCAAATGATAATATAAACTAATTTCTTTGTTGGAGAAGCAATTTTAAAAACTCGTGCTTCGGGCTTCATCAGGTTTCCAAACGGTCGAAAACAATAAAACCACTCAGTCTGCGGCCTCGTGGTTTCAAATGTTTCTCGCGTTTGGAAACCTGATGAAACTCCCCCCAATCGTTTTTGAAATATTACTAGTTATACAGATTCTTTTCCAAATACAGTTTAGTTTATCGTATCAGTGTGAAATTTGACACAGAAATAAATGAAACGTCATAGAAACATAGAAACACGTCATAGAAACATCATATTCACCATGGCAACCATATGAAGCATTCAGTTGCAGCCCAAAATCGAAGGTTATTGTGTTAATTAAGAGAACAGGTCCTCAGTCTCAGCTTTCCACGACGCTTTGAATTCCATTGATCCAAGCACTACTGAAATTGGATTTTTGCTCCCACTTTGAGAAGAAGCACGTAACCAGCGTGGAACAATCAGTTGTTCGTTACGCATTTTGTCTTGTGTTAGTTTTGGTAGTGTTTTTGCACTTTTTGCCGCTCTTCTTTTCCCAGCGGTATCTGGGGAGCATCCAAGACTACTCTGAGCTCGAGTATCAAGATGGTCGGAATTCGGTTCTGAGTAGGGGGCAATGGGGTCATATCGACAAAGGCTGTTTCATGATCACGTCGAAGGTATAACTGTCTCTGACCAGACGTATGTCAAATAGTTTGATGGTTGGCCCGGAGGTCAGCAGCACAGCAAATCTGAATTAATTTTAATCGAGGTGTCTGTCAAGAAACTTGCTTCATTTAATTTTCAGTTATTGTCGTACACTAACCCCCTATGTTTTCGTTATATCTAAAAATCGACGAGTTTCTTGGAAGAAAGATATTTACATAACCGGTTTGAGAAGTTTACACTAATTATCTACGACCTTCAGTTCAAACAAGTATTGTCACTCAGTAGTAAAACTTCAATTTCACGATTTATAATATTACCTGATAATTAATTAAAAAAGCACTTTTTCAAGCACTTTTCCCACCTGTCAATAATTTCCATATTCTACGATAGATAACTTATATTTTACTGCGGTAGCTCCAGAAATATCCACCCTTTTTGTGATAAGGCATATTTACCCCTCTTTGTGTAATGTTTAAGAAAAAGAAAGCATGTACTGTGTTTCTATCGAGTTTTAAAAAATAATTGAGCCACAACGCGCGCTCTCATTGGTCGATAGGTGGGTATGTTTAGATGAGATTATATAACCACTCGTGACAGAGCACTTTTTCCGTCTTTACAGAGCCTTATCTTAACACTCGGAGGGTTGGGAGAATTCTCGAAAGCTATGCAAACCCTAAGCTACATCTCGGGTTTGCATAACTGTGTCAAATTCTCCCAACCCTCCTCGTGTTTAGATGAGGCTATGTAAACACGGAAAAGTGCTTTATTGCTTAAATAAAAACACGAGTGGAAGTTTGGGAGAACGAGAAACGCTGTGGGAACACGAACCGCAGGCGAGCGTTTCCACAGCTTTTTCGAGTTCTCCCAAACTTTCACGAGTGTTTCTTTTTAACAATTAGATTAGAGCTCGAGATTTCTATCGCGCGATAGAAATCGAGAGCGAATAATGTAATTGTTTTAGTATAAATCTACTAGTCGTTCAAAACTTAATCTAAATCCTCTTCTCAACACTTCGAAAACGCCAAGAAACGGCCGTCATTTTGTTAACAAGCGCACACTGTTGCGCTACTCACTATCTATCACAGAATAGATAGTGAGTAGCGTAGCCAATCAGAGAACGGCATTCGTGATAGAACGCTAGTTGATATACACTAAAACTCGATAGAAACACAGAGAACATGTTTTCTATTTCTTTCAGAAAACACCGCGACGAGAAAAAGTAAAACAATTTGTTAACTTTGATTATCAAAATATAAATCATCTTTGCTCGCGCCATCATTACGCCTTCACCTCGTGCCAAGTTCTGTTTCTCCATCGAGTTATGGAAAGACGATTTTTAACCAATCAGCGCGCGTAGTTTCTTAAGACTGTTTTCTAATCTAAAAATTACGACACTTTTTTCCCCTTTTTCAGTTGAAGGGCTCTCAGTTGACAACTCATCTATCTCTATCTCCTCTATCCTCAACTGACATGAGCTCTTCGATATCATGGGTGCTTGTTTTATTTGTCCATCACCTTAATTACACGCTGTCAAGTGTCTACTGCATTATGAAGAAATTGGGAACACAATAGCAAACCATCTGCTTCATTGAACTTCTTAGCAATGGTCTATCAAAGTTGCCACCTAAATGTTAGTTATTTAATATCCGGCTGATCTGCATTTTATTCTACAACTTTATCAATGCGTAGTAAAATGGTAAGTTAGTAAATGGTGCAGTTTTTGGTTCGCTTTAAAACAAATCATGAACTTGACAACCGCCAAACTAATAGAACTCAAAACCCTAAATCGTAAAAATCAATTCGCTATTTCTCTGTTACGTAGTACCTCCGGGACCTTTTTCTCGAGTTGCACAAAGCCATCAGATGTTTGGTCAAACCCCATGCAGGTTATTCTTCATCCTTCATAAACAGTATAGTTGTTCAACCAGAAAAATGTTCTGCTTTTCTTCTTCAGAAACGTATGTTACTCTGCAATATGGTAATCTTTGTTGTCGCTGTTGTTGCAAGCTGGCCAGGAAAGCCTTGATCAAAGTAATCCACCCTTTATAATTTATCAAACTTTTCAGCGGTGAGCTTTGCTATCAGGTTGGTTGGTTAACGTAACCAGCCAAGCAGATGGTTTTTCTGCCACAAACTGACTTTTTCTATAAGTGAGTATTAGCACTCTTTTTCTTCGACGATAAACATCGATACACATGAGTAGAAAAATCTAAATATATAATCCAGCTGCTGGGTTTGAAACTTGTATTTTCAATCTCAGTAAACATTTGTTAAATTCTGGAAACTTCCAGTTGCCTTTATAGGAAATTTATTCTTTAATTTCCCTGCAGGGGAGGTTTATCATCATCATTTTCATAATCATTTATTTGCTGTAATGTGTGTAACAAAAATTAAAAATACAGCAGTTTGTTAGGCAAGGAGACCTCAGGAAACCACCAGGCTGACCAAGTGACTTCTTTGAGGATTTTGCAACTAGCCCTTCACACATGTAGTAAAATTAAAAGAGCTCGGAACTATGAAGTCAAAATATCATATCGTAGAATACAACTTAGCTTCAAACTGCCTTGTGTTTGAAATGTTTACTTTATTCGTCGTCACTGCTATTTGTCCACTTTAACTTCTTCTTTAAACGCATCGGACAGGTTTACATTGGGTTGAACGTCAACCCTCTTTAATGTTTTTTTTTCAGCTTTTTACTGAAAGGAGTGTTTCGGTAAATGGGTGATAAATACAACACAATTTCTTGCAATTAATTGCTGCTATTTTAAGTTAAAATAACAACTACTTTGCTAGAGCTGGTTTAAATTCCTTTCCCGCCTCTTCCAAAGCACTGAGTAAGAGTTGCTGTTTGTGGTCACGAAGTCGTCATTTCTGCTCCTTGTTTACGAGATAAAATGAGTAGCACTCTCAATTTTATTCAAGCTGACAAGCAGGTTTTCCTTTCATTTCCGCTTCTATTCTCTTCAATTTTCTGTCCAAACACTCAAAATGACTGAGAGCAAAGGAAACAAATGAACGAACATCCGCGTTAATTTACATTCACGAAAAGCTAGAAATGTTTGACAAAACTGATACCTGTGAGCGAAATTATTGCTTTAAAATTCAGTTTAAGTCCAAACTGAGTATTCACCCTTCGTTCAACACAGCTTTTGAGAAATATTCTTACCCGTTAACTAAATTGTTTATTGTCTCTCTTTTCTTGGTTTGGTAAGGATGTTATTGTTCCACAAGAGCTTACTCCATTAACAGCAAAGTACTTGTCTGATTGTCTCCTTCACGGCTTGTCTCACCTCGTCGATCTTCCAATAGTAAAAAAGCGGGTTTAATGACGAGTTTATTAAAACCATAGTGGAGGAATAACTCCACGGGAGAGAAACAGATGAAGATGGCCCAGTATGAATGGCCCAAATTACCAATATTAAATATGGCAGATAGCAAACGACTAACACGGATTGCAACCACAGTGCACTAGACACTGCCTTTCTATATCGCGCAATGTTCAGTTGATTTGTTTGGTTCGGTTGTTGAACATGGTCTTGTACCTGATTTTGATGATGACGGAGGGTGAAGAAAATCTTCGTGTAAGAAAAGACCGAGATTACTAGACACGATGAAACAATTATAATGTCATACCATAAGGTTACAATGGATTTCAAAAAGAACCTAAGTGTCGAAGAAGCAGTGGACAGAACGCAAAAGGTAATTGTTATAAAGTAAACTCGCTTCAAAGTTACAACCTGTTTGTATCTCAGTCCCAACAACAGAGCGAGAAGTCTGTCCACGCTTAGTGCAGTCAGGGTGAACAAAGACACTGAGCAAAAAAAATAGGTGGCAATAGAAACTGCAACTGCTACGTAGTGACAGACGTTCCAATCTTCATTCACTACAGTCACCAACAAAGTCACGTACAGAGGCTCAACAATAAGACCAACACAGAGATCGGTTGTTGTCAGGCTACGAAGCAAGTGCTTGGACGGCGGATGAAGTGAAGACTCTTTGCGAAAAGCAACTAGGATCAGAGCATTCCCAAGAAAAGCCGTAACGGACAGAAAAGAGTTTAAAACTGAGGTAAATCTCAATTGATGTGTTCCATGGCCAGCAAGCAGTAAATCCGGTGAGCAATGGAATTGTTCAACGAGTAAAGTATTCTGCTTTTCAACAGTAGAAACGTTTGCTGTAGCCATCACGCTGCAATACAACTCTGGATCGGTGCTGCTATTTATATACCTTTTAATTTGCCATACACTTTGTCCTACATGAATAATTGATTAAGCAAAAAATAATTAAACCGCTCAAGCAGATGGTTTTTCTGCATAGGCCTAACTTCTTCTAAATTAAGGAATATTAGCACTTTTTCTTTGATACTAATCCTACTAATTTCTAATACTAATTTCTAATCCAACTACTGGAGAATATTTCTTTAATTTCTTTAATTCTAGCAGTCCTAGAAACTTCAAATTACCGTTATAAGCTAAGTAATTTAACTTATTTCTCAACACCTGTTTACTTGCCATGTGTTTTCAAAGAAGGAGAAGAATGGTAATGGCGCATGTTATGAACATTTCGAAAAAAACAGTCATGTATTGTCACTGTAACTTGATATCGTAACCTCGTAAGTGAAGTTTCTAGGACTGCTAGAATTAAAGAAATTAAAGAAATATTCTCCAGTAGTTGGATTAGAAATTAGTATTAGAAATTAGTAGGATTAGTATCAAAGAAAAAGTGCTAATATTCCTTAATTTAGAAGAAGTTAGGCCTATGCAGAAAAACCATCTGCTTGAGCGGTTTAATTATTTTTGCTTAATCAATTATTCATGTAGGACAAAGTGTATGGCAAATTAAAAGGTATATAAATAGCAGCACCGATCCAGAGTTGTATTGCAGCGTGATGGCTACAGCAAACGTTTCTACTGTTGAAAAGCAGAATACTTTACTCGTTGAACAATTCCATTGCTCACCGGATTTACTGCTTGCTGGCCATGGAACACATCAATTGAGATTTACCTCAGTTTTAAACTCTTTTCTGTCCGTTACGGCTTTTCTTGGGAATGCTCTGATCCTAGTTGCTTTTCGCAAAGAGTCTTCACTTCATCCGCCGTCCAAGCACTTGCTTCGTAGCCTGACAACAACCGATCTCTGTGTTGGTCTTATTGTTGAGCCTCTGTACGTGACTTTGTTGGTGACTGTAGTGAATGAAGATTGGAACGTCTGTCACTACGTAGCAGTTGCAGTTTCTATTGCCACCTATTTTTTTTGCTCAGTGTCTTTGTTCACCCTGACTGCACTAAGCGTGGACAGACTTCTCGCTCTGTTGTTGGGACTGAGATACAAACAGGTTGTAACTTTGAAGCGAGTTTACTTTATAACAATTACCTTTTGCGTTCTGTCCACTGCTTCTTCGACACTTAGGTTCTTTTTGAAATCCATTGTAACCTTATGGTATGACATTATAATTGTTTCATCGTGTCTAGTAATCTCGGTCTTTTCTTACACGAAGATTTTCTTCACCCTCCGTCATCATCAAAATCAGGTACAAGACCATGTTCAACAACCGAACCAAACAAATCAACTGAACATTGCGCGATATAGAAAGGCAGTGTCTAGTGCACTGTGGTTGCAATCCGTGTTAGTCGTTTGCTATCTGCCATATTTAATATTGGTAATTTGGGCCATTCATACTGGGCCATCTTCATCTGTTTCTCTCCCGTGGAGTTATTCCTCCACTATGGTTTTAATAAACTCGTCATTAAACCCGCTTTTTTACTATTGGAAGATCGACGAGGTGAGACAAGCCGTGAAGGAGACAATCAGACAAGTACTTTGCTGTTAATGGAGTAAGCTCTTGTGGAACAATAACATCCTTACCAAACCAAGAAAAGAGAGACAATAAACAATTTAGTTAACGGGTAAGAATATTTCTCAAAAGCTGTGTTGAACGAAGGGTGAATACTCAGTTTGGACTTAAACTGAATTTTAAAGCAATAATTTCGCTCACAGGTATCAGTTTTGTCAAACATTTCTAGCTTTTCGTGAATGTAAATTAACGCGGATGTTCGTTCATTTGTTTCCTTTGCTCTCAGTCATTTTGAGTGTTTGGACAGAAAATTGAAGAGAATAGAAGCGGAAATGAAAGGAAAACCTGCTTGTCAGCTTGAATAAAATTGAGAGTGCTACTCATTTTATCTCGTAAACAAGGAGCAGAAATGACGACTTCGTGACCACAAACAGCAACTCTTACTCAGTGCTTTGGAAGAGGCGGGAAAGGAATTTAAACCAGCTCTAGCAAAGTAGTTGTTATTTTAACTTAAAATAGCAGCAATTAATTGCAAGAAATTGTGTTGTATTTATCACCCATTTACCGAAACACTCCTTTCAGTAAAAAGCTGAAAAAAAAACATTAAAGAGGGTTGACGTTCAACCCAATGTAAACCTGTCCGATGCGTTTAAAGAAGAAGTTAAAGTGGACAAATAGCAGTGACGACGAATAAAGTAAACATTTCAAACACAAGGCAGTTTGAAGCTAAGTTGTATTCTACGATATGATATTTTGACTTCATAGTTCCGAGCTCTTTTAATTTTACTACATGTGTGAAGGGCTAGTTGCAAAATCCTCAAAGAAGTCACTTGGTCAGCCTGGTGGTTTCCTGAGGTCTCCTTGCCTAACAAACTGCTGTATTTTTAATTTTTGTTACACACATTACAGCAAATAAATGATTATGAAAATGATGATGATAAACCTCCCCTGCAGGGAAATTAAAGAATAAATTTCCTATAAAGGCAACTGGAAGTTTCCAGAATTTAACAAATGTTTACTGAGATTGAAAATACAAGTTTCAAACCCAGCAGCTGGATTATATATTTAGATTTTTCTACTCATGTGTATCGATGTTTATCGTCGAAGAAAAAGAGTGCTAATACTCACTTATAGAAAAAGTCAGTTTGTGGCAGAAAAACCATCTGCTTGGCTGGTTACGTTAACCAACCAACCTGATAGCAAAGCTCACCGCTGAAAAGTTTGATAAATTATAAAGGGTGGATTACTTTGATCAAGGCTTTCCTGGCCAGCTTGCAACAACAGCGACAACAAAGATTACCATATTGCAGAGTAACATACGTTTCTGAAGAAGAAAAGCAGAACATTTTTCTGGTTGAACAACTATACTGTTTATGAAGGATGAAGAATAACCTGCATGGGGTTTGACCAAACATCTGATGGCTTTGTGCAACTCGAGAAAAAGGTCCCGGAGGTACTACGTAACAGAGAAATAGCGAATTGATTTTTACGATTTAGGGTTTTGAGTTCTATTAGTTTGGCGGTTGTCAAGTTCATGATTTGTTTTAAAGCGAACCAAAAACTGCACCATTTACTAACTTACCATTTTACTACGCATTGATAAAGTTGTAGAATAAAATGCAGATCAGCCGGATATTAAATAACTAACATTTAGGTGGCAACTTTGATAGACCATTGCTAAGAAGTTCAATGAAGCAGATGGTTTGCTATTGTGTTCCCAATTTCTTCATAATGCAGTAGACACTTGACAGCGTGTAATTAAGGTGATGGACAAATAAAACAAGCACCCATGATATCGAAGAGCTCATGTCAGTTGAGGATAGAGGAGATAGAGATAGATGAGTTGTCAACTGAGAGCCCTTCAACTGAAAAAGGGGAAAAAAGTGTCGTAATTTTAGATTAGAAAACAGTCTTAAGAAACTACGCGCGCTGATTGGTTAAAAATCGTCTTTCCATAACTCGATGGAGAAACAGAACTTGGCACGAGGTGAAGGCGTAATGATGGCGCGAGCAAAGATGATTTATATTTTGATAATCAAAGTTAACAAATTGTTTTACTTTTTCTCGTCGCGGTGTTTTCTGAAAGAAATAGAAAACATGTTCTCTGTGTTTCTATCGAGTTTTAGTGTATATCAACTAGCGTTCTATCACGAATGCCGTTCTCTGATTGGCTACGCTACTCACTATCTATTCTGTGATAGATAGTGAGTAGCGCAACAGTGTGCGCTTGTTAACAAAATGACGGCCGTTTCTTGGCGTTTTCGAAGTGTTGAGAAGAGGATTTAGATTAAGTTTTGAACGACTAGTAGATTTATACTAAAACAATTACATTATTCGCTCTCGATTTCTATCGCGCGATAGAAATCTCGAGCTCTAATCTAATTGTTAAAAAGAAACACTCGTGAAAGTTTGGGAGAACTCGAAAAAGCTGTGGAAACGCTCGCCTGCGGTTCGTGTTCCCACAGCGTTTCTCGTTCTCCCAAACTTCCACTCGTGTTTTTATTTAAGCAATAAAGCACTTTTCCGTGTTTACATAGCCTCATCTAAACACGAGGAGGGTTGGGAGAATTTGACACAGTTATGCAAACCCGAGATGTAGCTTAGGGTTTGCATAGCTTTCGAGAATTCTCCCAACCCTCCGAGTGTTAAGATAAGGCTCTGTAAAGACGGAAAAAGTGCTCTGTCACGAGTGGTTATATAATCTCATCTAAACATACCCACCTATCGACCAATGAGAGCGCGCGTTGTGGCTCAATTATTTTTTAAAACTCGATAGAAACACAGTACATGCTTTCTTTTTCTTAAACATTACACAAAGAGGGGTAAATATGCCTTATCACAAAAAGGGTGGATATTTCTGGAGCTACCGCAGTAAAATATAAGTTATCTATCGTAGAATATGGAAATTATTGACAGGTGGGAAAAGTGCTTGAAAAAGTGCTTTTTTAATTAATTATCAGGTAATATTATAAATCGTGAAATTGAAGTTTTACTACTGAGTGACAATACTTGTTTGAACTGAAGGTCGTAGATAATTAGTGTAAACTTCTCAAACCGGTTATGTAAATATCTTTCTTCCAAGAAACTCGTCGATTTTTAGATATAACGAAAACATAGGGGGTTAGTGTACGACAATAACTGAAAATTAAATGAAGCAAGTTTCTTGACAGACACCTCGATTAAAATTAATTCAGATTTGCTGTGCTGCTGACCTCCGGGCCAACCATCAAACTATTTGACATACGTCTGGTCAGAGACAGTTATACCTTCGACGTGATCATGAAACAGCCTTTGTCGATATGACCCCATTGCCCCCTACTCAGAACCGAATTCCGACCATCTTGATACTCGAGCTCAGAGTAGTCTTGGATGCTCCCCAGATACCGCTGGGAAAAGAAGAGCGGCAAAAAGTGCAAAAACACTACCAAAACTAACACAAGACAAAATGCGTAACGAACAACTGATTGTTCCACGCTGGTTACGTGCTTCTTCTCAAAGTGGGAGCAAAAATCCAATTTCAGTAGTGCTTGGATCAATGGAATTCAAAGCGTCGTGGAAAGCTGAGACTGAGGACCTGTTCTCTTAATTAACACAATAACCTTCGATTTTGGGCTGCAACTGAATGCTTCATATGGTTGCCATGGTGAATATGATGTTTCTATGACGTGTTTCTATGTTTCTATGACGTTTCATTTATTTCTGTGTCAAATTTCACACTGATACGATAAACTAAACTGTATTTGGAAAAGAATCTGTATAACTAGTAATATTTCAAAAACGATTGGGGGGAGTTTCATCAGGTTTCCAAACGCGAGAAACATTTGAAACCACGAGGCCGCAGACTGAGTGGTTTTATTGTTTTCGACCGTTTGGAAACCTGATGAAGCCCGAAGCACGAGTTTTTAAAATTGCTTCTCCAACAAAGAAATTAGTTTATATTATCATTTGAATAAGGTTTCTCAATTCAACTATTACATTTGAGAAGTGAAATGTGCATGATCCTCAAAACAATGTGCATGATGTGCATGATCCTTATCACCTAACTGCTGCGCTGTGACAATGTTTGAATATTCATCAGCTGATGTCACGTTGTTACCTAGCTGTTTGTCAGTTCTGAGCGAACACGCTGCTTCACAACGCGAATGGCAGAGTTCAGATTTAGACCTCCTAAAACTAGCGAAGAAGAGGAAAAGTGTGTAACCAGTGCTATTCCGAGGTAACGTGTTCGTTTGGTCTGACAAATTTTCTAACGTCAGTGCCATTTTAGTTCGGAAATGTACAATAAGGTTGAAAGTGAACCAAAACACGAGGTCGCCACCATTGAGCGGGAATTTAAATTTAGACAAAAAATGGGCTTTCAGGCTGTTTTGGGCAGTTTAATAAATGTACCGTTACATTCAACGTTAGCAGTAAATAATTTAGGTTTAAAGTTTGTTTCGTAAATTGTGTGATTAAATAAAGTTGTTTATCGCCACGTGTTTTTGTTGCTTTTTCAATATGCAGATTAAGAAAATTTGCATCCGTGTTTGAAATCGTTTCAAACATGGGTTTCTTTAACGGCCGTGTTTTAAATTCGTTTTTCATTGGGTCTCTAAACTCATCCACCTGACCAGAATAAGATGCTCTGGTTGGGTAAGAGCCACATGAATAATTAATGAGTTTGAGAAGTCGGGGGAAAATGAAAACTATTTCGAACCTCCTTAATTAAGTCGTCCTAAGTTGCCGTAAGTTGCTATGGGTTACGCGATATTGAAAAGGTTTCAACACAATCAAATTCCCCCTGTAGAAGGTTATTCGTCGAGGCAAAGAAAATCACTGTGAAACTACTAAAGATAAAGGAACATTCTTTTAGGACCACAACCAGTAATATCAATAATTTTGATGGCGTCGAAAATAGCAGCGGCTGACCAGGGTCCTTTATATGAAGCAGTCATTGTCAACAGAGACAGCACACACAAGATACAGCTGGGTATGTAACACCTGGGACTGTTATGTAGCGACAAATATTCCAATGTTCATTCAATATAGTCAGCAAGAAAGTCACGGCACATGAAGTGAAGTTACGCAGGGCGATTAGGATCAGGATATTTCCAATGCCATAATAAACAGAAAAAGTGTTTGAAGCTAATAAAAAAATCAACTGGCCATGTATTCCAGCAGTTACATGTGTTGGGCGGTATATTTGTTCAAGCATAAAAGTGTTTTTGTCTCAGGGACCGTTGTCTGTAGCCATTACGGTAGGGCTGCACTGAATAAAGTTGTCATGGTCGTCGTTAGTGTTTTTGAGATTTGGCTGGGAAGTGCCCGAAGCAAAATTATCCACGCTCTTTAATTCATGTCAAACTTGTCATTCACTACCTGCACAATACCATAATGCACCTCTTTTACCCTCCAAAAATTTGCATACTCATTGTTTGCAATTTCTCCTGGGACATGAACATTTCCCAAGAGTAATCTAAAGCAATGCCTATGCAAATTTTTGGGGAATAAAAGAGGTGTATTATGGGATTTGTGCAAGTAGAGAATCCACGTGTTATCAACTTGGAAAATTAACAATTTAACCAGCCGTGCAGATGGTTTTTCTGCCAAACATTGCATGACGTTTGTCCTCTACAAGAGAGAAGGATAAGCACCTATTTCTTTAATTAAAAAAGGATCGATAAAGGAATGAAAATATAAATTTATAATCTAGACTGTTCACAGTCCCCTATTTTTCCGTGCGATCGTAGATGTGGATCTTGCTTTGGTTCCTTAATGTGAGCGAAACTGGGGAGAGTACAAAAATTCCCGTGGGTAGAGGTGGTGGAGGGTACGGCCGACGGAAACTGATAGGGAGACTGTAACAGCTTCACTCTGTCTCGTGTTCAAGGGTTTGGCACCTCCATTGATCAAATCAATTAACAATCTCTTCCCTGGAGAAAAAGCCTGTCAAATCAGGAAAATATGATATCGATTACGTGTTGCTGTACAATTACGATACATTTTGATTAAAAGTTAGGATTGCTCACGAAATCGATTCAATGCAGTTACTTAGTTTAGTGGAATTAATGCAAGAGGAAAAATCTCTTCTCTAACTTCAAAAAAACGACAAAGCCCGCAAGTTCAGATGCGTGCCGTGTTTGTAGCGTTAATTTCAGTCGGTGATTACGGCTGAAACAACAAGTACATTTCGACCGGAAATCTATTTAAGATCTCTGAATGGGCTGGAGTTGGCAAAATTCGCCTAGCAATTCTTTCGAGAATACATCTCGGTGTTGAAATGGATCCACAAGATGGAAAATCTTCCCGCGAACGAGAAACAGCCTCTTTTTGCGCGCGCTTTAACACCAATCCTCCAAGACTAGAAGCAGACAGACGATCAAAATCAAAACAGTCTCCAGAAAATTCTTCCGAAATCGATGCCATTTTGGCCTGAGCCGCGAAGTGATGAATTCCACTTTCTGTCACTCGAGTTGTCATCGCTCTGCTGCGCTCTGATAAACTCTATTGTCCCTCGACCAATCAGATGTTGCCGTTGCTGGAGCAATTAACTCCATGAACGCGAGACGGAGTGAAGCAGTTACAGTCTCCCTATTTTTTCCGCCACCTCACCCCACGCTATTAACCCCACCACCCCTACCCAAGGGCATTTTGTTCTCTCCCCAGTTTCGCTCGCATCAAGGGACCGAGATGGCGGCCCAGTCCAACTGAATGATCGACATCTACGATATGGTCTCACGGAAAAATAGGGGACTGTGAACAGTCTATTTATAATGCTATTTAAATTAATACTATATACTACTACTAATACTAATACTATTACTACTATATATACTAGTCTATTTATAATCCACCTACTGGGCTAGAAGCTCTTATTTTCAATTTCAGAAAAAAAAGGTCTTATATTCTGCGAGAAACATTCGGGTTCCATAATAAGAAATTCATTGTTCCACAACTCCCCCCCCCCTCCCCCGCCCCCAAAAAAGAAAAAAAAATTGTCATGATTTCAAACACTTCAGATCTACCATTCCAAAATTTCGCCTGACGGTGAGAAAATTTAAAAAACAAAAAAATAATAATCCCCAAACATTTAAAGAAAGTACTTTGGTCTGGATTAACTATTTTTAAAAGAATCCTTTAAGTTGGATTAGATCTTTATCTTAACGCAAACGGGGGCAAAATCGGCTTGGCGGCTCTCACGTCAGTTTCACGCGCTTGTGCAAATTTCTTTTTTTTGGTTTACACATGATATTGAAAGAGGAGGTAACCTTTTGGTCAGAAATTTTGAACGCAATTCGAATATTCGCTCGAATCTCTTCATTTCTTTGCTTCCACGAAACCTACACTACAAATCTTTACAAACCCCTTTACCTGTTTACAATTTTTCTTGCGCATCCAAAGTCGTCCGATCTCCGCACGGAAGCAAAACATCGCGAGTTGAAATAATACCTGAAGCGTTTCAGCAAGATTCCACTATTACAATTGGGAGCTAAGGAAGGATTTTATCAATATTTTTTTGTGTCAAAAAAAACCACATGTGGTAGATGGAGGGGAGCTCCAGCGCGCACTGGATAACTTGTATGCGTGTAACGGTACCATCATGTTTGAAAAGCGATTTAAGAGAAAACTTTGTAAAAGACGCTAAAATTCTTCAACTGTCGTGCGTCAGAGTATTCGAAAACAAATTCTGCAATTTGTAACAAACTGTTCGACTTCGTTCTGCATTTGTTTGGTTTTGTGGAAGCAATGAAATTTAGAGATTCGAGTGAATATTTAGCAATTATTGAATTCGGCTTTCGTAGGATATGAAGAATTCTGCAGATCAAGGAGGGTGTTATCCACAGAGGCCGAAGACCGAGGTGGATAACACCGTCCGAGAACTGCAGAATTCTTCATATCCTACGAAAGCCGAATTCAATAATTGCTTTATTATTCATTCAAAATATATTTTCCCGTTCTTAAAGGAGTTTCGCCATTACGCTCTTTGTTTTTCTGCTCACCAAAAATAACACAATCTCGTCCCCAGGTTTCCTCGGTCAACGGTTCAATAATCTGCAGCGGGCTGCACTTTTGACGTCATTTTGACGTCATCGGCTCAACAATTTCAGCGGGCTGCACTTTCGACGTCATTGATTCAATATGACGAAGATTCTTTCCAAATTTGGTGAACAGCAGCTGGTTATGGTGATTTATGCGTGTGGTTTTAACCAATCAGAAACGGGGAAATATTTTGAATGAATAATAATGCTTATTGTGTGCCAAATCAACCACATATTCGTCATATTGTATTTATTTGACTTCATGAAAGCGGTGAATATGACTAGTTTTACAACAATTCTCTGCATTCAAATACTAGTCCAGGACAGCAAATGGTGGAAATCTCGAGTGGACAACTCTAAAGCCTTGGCTAGAGGGACTCAGAAGTAGAAGTAAGTTGAGAACTTGGGTCAACTTGCTACTCCTTACGTGAGCTTGGGTTGATTTGTGATGACTTGCGCTCACTTTGGTCGAGATCGAAATTGTACGCAAGTCGACGCAACAGTTTTACCGTTTGGCCACCCAACCTAAGACAACTCAAGTTAAGTGAAGGTCATTGATATGAGCCAATGAAATGCAAGATAGGTTTACCTTGGAAGTTGCTTTGTTTGACACTTGCGTGTACTTTGCGAGGAAACTTTTCAATGAGAATCCGTTTACCCACCCAACGCCAGTTTCTACGAAAGTTCAACTTGCAGCTACTTGCGAGTCCGTTTGGCCTGGAGCGGCTGACTGATATTTAATGATTGCGAAGACAATAGTTTATTCACATTTGGCTCACGTTTTAAAGACTGCACAATGGCCAGTTTCTCACGGCTGACTCGCCAATCCTTAGATTTTAAATATTTTTAATGTTAGTTAAGTGTAATTTTTGTGATTAATATTCTCCTCTATTCTTGCATTCCAATATTTTTAAAATTAGTCATAATTTATTGTCATTAATATTTATTTAACTATTATTATTTATTTATATATAGTTAATTAATTTACGTATTACTTAGAAAGTGCAGGTCCACATCAGGACTTTTGTCTTGCCTATTTTATAACCTGCTTTATCAAACAAATTATGTATGTATGTATGAATGTATGTATGTATGTACACCTAATTGCAATAACGTTGTCATAGAAAAAAGTAAAAAGCGAAAAGCCAAATAGGAATTAATAAGCCAAATTTAAATTTCCATTGTTCTCAGATACTGTACATGAATGAAAAATATAACGTAAAGGAATGACATGATTAAAAAAATGTATTTTTCATTCACATGCAGTATCTACGAACAATGGAAATTTAGATTTCTCTAATTAAATCCTATTTGGCTTTTTGCTTTTTTTGCTTTTTTCTGTGACAACGTTATTGCAATTAGGTGTATGTAGACTGCCATAACCTTAAGGTGGCTGAAAGCAGTTTCCAGTACTTTCCAAGACTCGCAGTTTGATGGGTCATTACAACCACTCTATACCAGTTGACGCCAAAGTCATGGTATCAACAAACTAACCAATCATCGGTGAACAAGTTGCTGTTTTTTGTGGCACAATAGGTTATCATAGCAACAATATGAAGGGGGTTCAGAGCTACCTTAAATTTTCGAAAATTTAAGGTGGCTCTGAACCCCTCTAATTCGTAGAATTTTTTTTAACTTTGCAAAAAGTTGCATCTTATCATGCTGATTACAATTCGATAATAAAAAATGGGGGTCACCGAGCTCGTTTTTTGAGTTATAAGCGGTCAAAGCTAAAATTAGGAGTGATTTTAGCAGGTTATAGTGTTGCTATGGTAACCTATTGTGTCACGAAAATAATGCAAACGTGTTCGCCAATGATTGGGCAGTTTTTTGATACCATGATTGTAACATCAACTGATAAAGAGTGGTAATAATGGCCATTCAAAATATTCGTCTTGGAAAGTGCTGCAAACTGTTTTGAGCCACCTTAAAGAAGCAAAATGTCAACAAGGTTCAAATTCGCGAAAAATTGTATCGTAAATGCTGTCCTTTTTTTCGTCGGAAACGTTTACTCTGCCCATCACTCTGCGGCATATGAATGTGTATGACTTAAGTTTGAGCTATCAGCTTAGAAAAGCCAGAAATGGTTTCACTGCCAAAGACTGACCTGTTTCCTACAGTTTAGGGGTACTAAATTTTTTTCCTTTGATACTAAATAAAGGTTCTTATCTTATCTTAAACATAGAAATAGAGACAAGTACATATATACAAATAAACAGAGTCTATCTACTTGGAACGAAAATTCTGAGTTTTAATTCCAAATTCTGAAAATGTAGGGTTACCGATTTGAGTAATTTATTCCCGTGAACACAAAGTAAACCTGCCGTGTTTTCAACGACGAAGCTTAACTGAAACATTCCCAAAGAACAGCAGGTTGATCTTGTGAGTAGTAAAGTTGTCAGCGGTAAAGTTGTCTTTAATAATAATAATAATAATAATAATAATAATAATAATAATAATAATAATAATAATAATAATAATAATAATATTAATAAGAATAATAATTTATTTCACATAATCAGTAAAAATACACATTGAAAAACGAAATTAAGAAGTCAAAAAACAAGTATAATAATAATAACTTTATTTAAGTGTCGAGTGTATTTAGCATTGAAGTGCTAATTGGGGACACTGTAAATAAGTAACTAAACATTCCAAGTTGAACATAAACTATTAATAAAGAATCGCAACGGGTGGGTGGCAAACCAGTTGGATATTTACATAACGCGGTCGAGGAGTTGAACTCGAGACCACCGAGAACAAATCCAAATGGCAGTAGGGTGGAGGATTTGAACCAGGGACCTCCAGATTTCAAATCCAGCACCCTAAACCACTAGGCCACGCAAACTCTCTGTTGTCAGTACTCTGCAAGAGCAACACGATATGACCAACTGTGAAAGCGTGAGCGGAACTAAGACCTGTTCAGAAAACCTAGATCAATGTTCACGTTTTTCAAATTTTCAACCTTGCCATCACTGAGCTATCAAACTGAACATACAGTTTAACCTGCTAAGCAGATGGTTTTACAGGCAAAGAGTGACATTTTCTAAAGTACTTTCCGTTTGTAAATTAAAATTGAAATAAGGACGCAAAATATTTTTTTCCAACTATTTATCTTCAGTTCTGGAAAATTCTGGCTACAGTTGTAAGTAATTTATTCTTCAACACAAAGTAAACTTTCATGTTTTCAGTGACAAAATTTAAATATTAATGAACAAATACAATTGGAGACTGACGTCAGAAAAAGTCTGTATCATAAGATATGTCGCCTTTCTACATCCAAATACCACAAAGAACTTTCGGATTTCTGCTTGCTTTCTTCTTGAACGCTGCACGTCCACCCGAACGAAAGAATTAGCATTTATTCTGTTTTCATCTTTTTATTACAAACAGATATTTAGTACAATGTAACTCTCTTATTTACAGCATAACATTCTTTATGTTGTTATCTCATACGTATGATACAAATACAGTAAGAGAATCACACTCAGTTTAAAACACCTTTTGGAGAATAATCTTATCCGTTAACTATCATTCTTTATTTGTGATAAGTAAGTAAGTAAGTAAGTAAGTAAGTAAGTAAGTAAGTAAGTAAGTAAGTAAGTAAGTAAGTAAGTAAGTAAGTAAGTAAGTAAGTAAAGTAAAAACTTTATTTAGGTGTCAAAAACCTTGTAGCCTGGGTGATACCCATACTAATTAGGGGACACAACAAAAAAAGAATGCTAACAGTAATAAAAGTAACAAATATGTGGTGTTAAAAATGATCGCTTATTAAAATCTCTAACTAATTATATATATATAAAGATCATGTGGAGCAGAGAATGCAGCCCTTGCAGCCGGTGTCTATTAAGTTAGTTAAATCAATGTTGCGAATACGATTTATGAATGCTTTCAATGTCTTAGCTGATCTGTCAGCCGTAGCCAGTTTTCCCCATAGTTTGGGCCCTAAGTAACGCAAAGAGTGCCTCCCATAGGTAACGGTATTATATCTAGGGGTAGAGAAGTCAGACTGTCTCAGGTTGTATGCGGAAGTTTGATCAATAAAGATGCTACAATGTTGATCTAGATGTACAAGAACCAAGTCGATCAACAGTAAAGTGCTTGTCTGATTGTGTCCTTTACTGCTTGTCTCACTTCGTCCATCTTCAAACAGTAGAGAATCGGGTTTATTGACGAGTTTAAGAAAACTAAAGTTGCGGTGCAACTCCAAGTGAGAGAAACTGATGAAGATGGTTCAGCACGAATGAGCAATGTTACAAGTATAAAATGTGGTAGATAGCAAGCGACTAACGTGAACTGCAACCACAGTGTCGTGAATACTGCCTTTCTGTATCGCGCTATGTTTGGGTGACTGGTTTGGTTCGGCTGTTGAACATGGCCTTGTACTTGATGTTGATGATGACGGATGGTAAAGAAAATCTTCGTGTAACAGAAAGTCGAGATTACTAGACATAGTAAAACAACGATCATGACTAACCATAATATTATAGGGGAATTCCAAAAGAGCGTCACTGTTGCACAGGCTGTGGACACAACGCAAGAGGTAATAGTAATCAAGTAAACTCGTTTCAGTGTTACAACTTGTCTGTATCTCAGCCCCAACAACAGAGCGAGAAGTCTGTCCACGCTTATTGCACTCAGAGTTGCGACCGACACTCCACACAAAATATAGCTAACTGACGGAAGTACGACTGCTACGTAGCGGCAAATGTTCCAATGTTCATTCACTATAGTCAGCAACAAAATCACGTACAAAGGCTGCACTATAAGACCAACACAGAGATCAGTTGCTGCAAGGCAACGAAGCAAGTGTTTGGACGGCGGATGAAGTGAAGAATCCTTGTGAAGAGCGACTAGGATCAGAGCATTTCCAAGAAATGCCGTAATGGACAGAAAAGAGTTTAAAGCTAAGAGAAAGCTGAGCTGGCCATGTATTCCAGCAGTTAAATCGGAAGAGCAATAGTATATTTGTTCAATCGTATAAGTATTTTGCCTTTCCACTGCAGAAACGTTTTCTGTAGCCATTTCGGCAGCGCTGCAATAGGCTTGCGATTGCTGTTGTTGGCGGATTTGAGAGGTGTCTGGAGAATACATTGCGCAAAATTATCCACGCTTTTTAATTTGCCAAACCTGTCATCCATGTGACATCAATTTGTAAAATTAATAATTTAACCTGCCAAGCCGATGGTTTTCCTGTCAAAGACTTCAACTGAAATGGGGAGTGTAAGCACCTATTTCTTTGATTATAAAAATATCGATATAAAAACAAAAATGTAAATTTATAATCCATTTACTGGGCCTGAAGATTGCATTTTATATTTCAGCAAAAAAAATTCTAAAATTCTGGAAACATTGGGTTCAACCTAAAGTAAACCTGTCAGGCTTTCAAACACTTCAGAGCAGTCATCCCAAAATTTCGCCTGAAGGTGCGGAGAATAAAAAACCCTGAAAATCCCCAAACTTTGACAGAATTTAGGTCTGGATTAACTATTTCTAGGAAATCTTAAAGCTGGATTAGATTTTTATCTTACGTGAATGGCGGCAAATTGGTTTGACGCCTCTCACGTCAGTTTCAGGAGGTCCACCGAATGCATTATTTGAGCTTCGCTTAAAATTAAAATTAACGGCCGGGTAACTCAATGAAAAGAAACATATTTACAAAAAGTATGAAATGTTATTTGTCTGATTCCATCGCAAGCTTAGTTGTTAGGCGAGTTTTTTTTACTTCAATATTTCACTCTTGAGAGGGCAAAATAGCTCTTTGGTACATGGCATGGGTTTAATTTACATCAAGTTAATCCAGCGAAAGAACAAGGCCGTTTCCTCGTCAAGTAACTGCAAAACAAAATCGGTCTTCTGTATTTCCCACGACTACATTGTTGATTTTTTTTCTCTAGATGCGTGACTTGGAATGAATAGACCGGTTGGATAGAAGACGCTCGTTTAATTTTTCTTATTTTTCATACGTTTGTCTGTAATTTTTCCCACCCCACCCCCTTTACCCAGCCAAATTTACAGACAAATGTGTGGAAAAATTAGAAAAATTAATGGCGCACGTTCCAGCAAAGCTACATCCTTCAAACTTGGTGATTACAACATTCTGCTCAGTATTTTAACGTTGCGACTTACAAATTGTGTAAAATTCAATTATAGAAAAGGTTATTTGCCGTCGATATCGAATTCCCATACAAACACTGTAATTTCTGACCGCTTTGCCTACCCGTCAAGATGGCACCGAAAACTTTGATAAGGCCTATTATTTTGACCTTTGTGCCACTTCTGTTTGGCGCCCTAAAACCTTGCAGTTTAAATGGGCTAAAATTTTATTGTAGAAGAAACCCTGTTCTTAACTGGCAGAGTTTGTTGGCTTAAATAGGGTAAGAATTTTGGAAAACGGGCCTTCCCATTGGTTTACATTTTTTCCCGCCTCTTCCAAAGCACTGAGTACAAGCTGCTGTTTCCTTGTTTGCAAATGAATGACGCTTTCAGTTTGCTTTTACTCAAGCTCACAAAAAAAAAAAAAACAGATCTGTGTTTAATTTTCTCCACACTTCAGTATTTGCTGTCTACACATTTAAAATTAGAGCAAGGGAAACACATGAGTGAACATCTGTTTCAATTTAAACATCTTATGAAAATTTTAATAATTCGATGATTACCGACCCTGCTCGATTGTCTTTTAGGTGAAGCTATCCAATTATCTGTTTTAATTGTCTATTCTAATAATAAAGGGTGTTGTTATTCAATGTTGCTCTTGTTGGTTTAGTTTTTGCATAGTTGGCTATCTTTAATTTCTTGGAAAATCTAAAATTCTGGTTGTCTATACATAATCGAATATTTTTTCTTTGAGGATCACTAGATGCTTGTACACAGATTTTGTTGTTGTTGTTGTTGGAACACCCACATAATTAACAATATTAACATTACTTACAATACTAACACGTACTTATAATAAATTTACTATAACCTACCCTTACACTTATTACAATACAGTCGCCTTACTAAACAATACAAATAAATGGAATTTATACTAATAATAGTATGGTACTTAATTACAAGAAAAAAATCTTACATTTTTGAACGAAAGCAGTATTTATAGCTACTTGCTTCAACCGTATTGTGATCTATACTTTCACAAGTTGTACTGTACTTTTCCCCATTTTCCTTAATATTCTTAATGTCACTTCGGGAACCGGACTAAAAACATTCAAGAGACCTTTGACTGAGCTTCGAGGGATGTATAAGCACTTTTGGTGTATTTTTGGTCATTAAAACTGGAGAAGTTTTTAGGTGCAAGAACTGTATCAGTTAGCGTTGCAATTCGGAGTCTAGCTAGCATTTGGACGGCTGCGATGTATCTATTTTCCATTTATTTTCGATGTATCGATCCTATTCATCAGAAAGCTCACTTCTAAACTTGGACAGTGAAATCGAAAAGTAATCTTAAGTTGTAAAAACAAACCAGTGATTCTTTCTTCTCTTTGTTTTTCTTCTGTTTTTGTTATTTGCTTTATTGTTGTTGTTGTTGCTGTTGCCCACATTAAGAATATTAAGGAAAATGGGTTTAGTGGCAATTAAATAACCCTTAAATTTTAAAACATTATCAATCTCCAAATAGTTTAAGTTAGCTACCATTAAAAAAATCGACTTCTTCGTAAACGTTTCAATGTCATGTTTTTACTCAACTGACGTACATAAATAGTCTAAATACAATACTAGAACTAACATTTTTTCCGTTTTCTCCACTCTCTTTTTAACTCCCAATTATTTGATTTACTCAGCACTGAAATTCAAAATGCCTCTTGTATTGCAGCGTTCACGAATAAACTTAAGTCATCTTTCTTGGTATCAGTATATTTTACTTCTACTAGTGTGCTTGTGTACACTTTTCTCGCCTCTGTTCTTCCTTTGCTTTTGTGCATTCGGACGTTTAATTTTGCTTAACTTTCCTTATCTCCTAAATGATAATCATTTTGCGTGGCGATGACAGCATTTTTATTCTCTTGACTTAAGTACTCAAGGTAATCCTTTATTAAGCCCTACTGGCTTCTCCTACATCCTTGCATGCTTATAAAATATATTGATGTGTGTCTTTTTATATTTGTAAATGGCAACAATAAAGCAAGAAACGAAAAACAACAGCTTGCGGATGCGTTCCGTGCAACCCAAACCAATGTATCTTGGAGTACTCTTCGGCGGTTTAAATTCCTTTTTCGCCTCTTTCAAAAAACTGAGAACAAGCTGCTGTTTGTGTCAACGAAGTCATCATCAAACTTTTCCAACACTTTTGTTGCCTTGTTTGCAAGAAAATGACACTTTCAGTTTGCTTCTATTAAAGTTGACAAACAAATCTTTGTTTAATTTTCTGCGCAATTCCGTAGCTGCTGTTTATACCTAAAATTAGAGCAAAGGAAACACATAAGTGAACATCTGCTTCAATTTAAACATCTTATAAAAATTTGAACAATTGAGGCAATTA
>JAHPZR010022633.1:15000-17484 GCA_019787425.1 Platygyra sinensis | reverse complement strand
AATGTAAATTGGCCACCGCAAAGAGATTCGGAAGCTGACGTTTCGAGCGTTAGCCCTTCGTCGGAGCAAATCCAACAGAATTTGAATTGTCACGGATAATTTTGATACATACAATTCTCTCCTAGAGCTCAGGCTCTCCACAAGGCTTATCGTAGCTCATATAAAAGGAAATAACTCTTTTGCATGCCTTTCGAGGCCAGGAAGACTTAATTCACCGTCTTTTCGTTAAATCATGAATTGTACAATTATATTGCTTTGAAATTAACTTTGAGTCTAAATAAACACGAAGGTAGAGCCCAGTTGATAAACCAAATTATCTTGTAATACTTTCACCGATGGAGCACCACAGTTTCCTTAGAAACGTACCCCTTTATTCTATTATTCAGCGTGTAATTTAGTTATTTTTTTCCAGTAAAATCTTAGCAAACTAAATGCAACAAGACTTATAAGCCTAAGTGAGATCATAGAAATTAGGTTCGCAATGTATCAGGGACTTTCTAAGACGTGTTTGCTCAAGGTTGGAAGAAAAGTCAACAATGCGGCAGAGGTTAAAGGGGCAGTCTAACCATGATGTGGTAGTACTTGAAATCCAGTGAAGGTGTTGGTAAAAATCTAAAATGCACCGTACTAGTCACGAAACTTATTTACAACTGTTGTGGCTACGCACGAGTGAGAAGGAAGTGATTTAAAATTTGGTAACGTCGGGCCGACGTTGGAGTGGAGTAAGTTTATTAAATCTCCAGCCAGTGGCTCTTCCGACTTAATTTACAATAATTGGAAATCGATAAAACTACCTAAAAAAATTACAATAATATCATGAGAAAAAAAAAGACTAATTCAAATGAATAATTAACCTATTCTAAAATTCTAATCCTAAAATTGCCACGGACTGCTATATATTCGCGCTTTAAAGCACGCTTAAAAACTGAGAGTGTTGGGCTATTTTTCGTTTCTTCACTTATAAAAGAATTATAGGCAGTGATTGCCCTATAACTAAAGGACCTCTGTGCTGTGGCTGTCCTACAAAAGGGTACGACTAAGGGCGCGTTCGTTTGGGATCAATCCAGAATAAGAATAATTGGAATAATGCGAGCAAGCGTTTGTTTGGGAGCTATTCTTATTCCGGAATACCTGGATTTCCATTCCGGCTATTCTGCTCCCAGGAACAGAATAGCCGGAATATATTTCGGAATATAATCTTATTCCGGAATATCCCAAACGAACGCACCCTAAGTCGTCCCTAGATCTAGTATTGTAGCTGTGGATAGCTGATCTTTTGTTGACATAACACTCTAAATATTGTGGTGCAAGGCCATTAACTATTTTGTATAGCATTGTAACATCACGCACTAATAACTGATTCTTATCGAAGGCCAACGTCAGTGCGCGCAGCACTGGTGAGATGTGATCAAACTTCTTGGTGTTAGTCAACACACTGGCGGCGAGATTTTGTACAAGTTGCAGTTTGTTTATGTTGTACGCAAACGTTCCAGACCAGACTGTCGAGCAATAAAAAAGTTTACAAAAAACTAAACAGTTCAGAATGGTGGTAAGTACTGATTTAGAAAACAGGTGCCTAACTCTGCTTATCTGGCATAGGGTAGAAATAAGAGACGAGGTCAGCGTGTTATCGTGTTCATTAAAAGTAAGGTTCGAGTCCAATATTATACCCAGGTCTTTGACTAAGGACACAGGAAAATTTTACTTGGGAGAACAACACTGAAAATTATTGATTTCTTAGAGTTTGAATGCCGTTTGTCGTTTAAAGGTTATTCTGTTGATCCCTCAATGATTCTAGCGTAGTCTACACGAAAACTTAAAAGACCTCTCTTAATACTGCCCATTTAATTTGCGCCGACATTTCGCCGTTACAAGTACTCCTTCCTTCTCCACAAAGAAATAACCTGATTTGAGCCCGCGATCCAATAAAAAACTAGTATCTGGTCATCGGTCAACTGAAAAACATTATACGACCTCACTGAACCTTAAATATGAGCCCGCGATGTGGTCAGGTGATACCGATCAGCCGATATCTTGTTTTGACAACTGTCAATTAACCGTAACATGTATATCCAATCTCACAGATATAGCTATGGTAATGGCGCTACTATGTTTTGGGTCTACTTACGGAAGTATGGACCGCAATGTGACAACCATTTTTTTTTTTTTTCATCGATGGTTCATCAAACTTTCTAAGGTATGGAGCTCCGATTGCTAGCGTTCGCTCAGGAGTTTTGCTATAAATAGCCGCAGGGCTTAAAAAAAAAAAAAAAAATTCCAAATCTCTTAGCCTGCGTAGCTGGCGGGATTTCGTGCGCGAGTGCATTTGTTTTGGTAGCGAAGCCGTGAACGCGAGTGGCGAAGCCGTGAGAGGATTGAGGGAATATGGCGGCTGCGCCGCCGCTCGCCTGCTCACATATTCCGCCAGCAACGCAGGCTACAAATCTCTTGGCAGATTACCAAAAACATATTCCTTCTTCTCAA
>JAHPZR010022633.1:0-10000 GCA_019787425.1 Platygyra sinensis | reverse complement strand
TAATTGATCATGATGCTCTGCCAAATCTGTAGCGAGTGCGAAGCTTTTGATTGCTGTAAATTAGTATGCTATCGTTATATCAATAAATTTTTGCTCCTCTTTGTCTCACGCAAGGAAGGCCAAACAACAATTCGGACATTTCATTTCAATATTAATCGGTCGATTAGCGATTTTATCTTCCTTCGGAGGTGTCTTAAATTTCACCCGCCGATTAGAGTCAGATTAGCGTTAAGTGGGCTTTGAGCAACGCAATCTAATCGCAAATTAAATTTTAATCGCGGATTAGCATATTTAAGGACGTTCGCGCCCATTGCTACTGCGCATCTCTAGTGCGCACGCTATTCATTGGTCACGCGCGTGCCACGTCATTTTTAAGCGCGCGCACCGAGTCGAAAACTCAACAAAATACGGAGCTGATTACCTTTGCGTTAGCTTTGTGTGCGAATATTTTTGTTGGATGCTCGGTGACCCCCACTTTTTTTTCGGCAGATCGCTTCCTTTTCTGATTCTTTCCATTATACTAAAAAACAAAAAAAATCTGTACGTGGGAAGTTTTAATTATTTCTCATATACTATTCAAATAGGGTCGAATTGGTACATGGATACAGGTGTGCGTAACTTAGAAGTTGTATTTTTTAAGGCTAATTCTAGCTGATTTAATGGCATATGTAGCAAAGATCTATCAAATAGGCCTATATATGCTGTGTTAAACACACATAACTTAGATATGATTCTCCAACTTAAATATATGCCGATAGTAATGAATCCGGCCAGAATCGCCTCAGTGGCTGGAAATCCTTGAAATGCTATGATCTGTGATGCGCCTTATCTTCAAAACGAGTTCGGTGACCCCCGATTTTTTTTTACGTTTTTCATCTAATCTTATCATTTTCTACCTGCAGTCAAAGTTTTAAAAAAATATGTACGTGGGAAGTTTTTGGGCGCGAACGTCCTTAATCGGGGATAAGCGCTAATCGGGGTTTTGAACAAGCGGGCCTGGTGAATAAAATTACTAAAAGTTTCATTTGTAAAGAAATAAATTCTTTTGAGTGAACTTGAACTTGCTGTGCTTTGCTTACCAGTATAGTAAGCTTTCCACATTCGCTACTGCTAGCCTGAAAAATGTCCTTTGTACAGAATTTTGGCCTTAATGTGATAAAAGAGTAATGGCTAGTGCTCTCGGACAATTAAGGATTAATTTCACTTGTAGTTTCGAAGTTTTGAAAATACTCGTGAAATTAATCCTTAATTACCCTAATTACACTTGACGATAAATCAAGGGATATTTTGGAGACCGTGGTAAAAACAGTTTAAGTTCTAGCGGGCCGTACACTCAGAATACAATCAGAGTAACATCACAGCGTGTATACTAACTGAGACATGTAATGAAAGCACTTATGACCTAGTGCAAATCAAAAATCGGAGTCATAAGCGGAGTCATCAGCTCGACCGAAGCGGAGTCGGAAGAATCAGAACGTTCCGATCCATTTCTTCTGATACCGTTTACGACTACGCGGCTTATTACCATAATAATAATAATAATAATAATAATAATAATAATAATAACAACAACAACAACAACAACAACAACAACAACAATAATAATAATAATAATAATAATAATAATAATAATAATGATGATGATTAATAATTGCATTTGGGGACACTAAATAAAGGACAGAATATTCAAATGGAACATAAACTCTTAAGAATCCCAACTGGCGGGAGGCTGACCAGTTGGCTATTTACACAACGCAGTCGAGGAGTTGAACTCGGGACTACCGAGAACAAGTCCAGATAGTAGCAGGGTGGAGGATTTGAACAAGGGACATCCAGGTTTCAAACCCAGCGCCGTAGACCACTCAGCCACGCTGCCTCCCCTTGAACCATACCATATGAAAACTAGGGCGTCGCGGTCGAAAGAAGAAGAAAACCGACCAACAAATCAAAAGGCTTGGAATCGAGTATTGCGATGGCCGTTCCACTTCTGCTCCCGACTTTCGACAATCTCGTTAAGGCTGCCGCACACTAGTCAATTTGTTGTCCTAGAACTGCAAATTTTTTGTCGGGGTCAAATCGGGTTAAAATTTGTCGAGACATCACCTCCCCTTTTTTTTTTTTTTTTTTTTTTTAATCGCGACCGACCGTGATTAGGCTTGGAGCCGATTCGATCTCCGCCATGTTGGAAAAGACGCTTGTTCATGGGACTCTCATGACAATTCCTTCTTGGTTGAGGTACACGCAAGCCCCGACAAATTGTTTTGGTCCACCGCACACTAGCCGACAAGGCCCGACAAGACCTTTCGAGATCTAGCACTGTCAGATATTGCCCGACAAGCCCCGATCTTGTCGCAGACTTATTTGAATTCACCGCACACTAACCGACAAGTGAAGATTTTTTTTCGGCCGACAAAAAATCGGCTATTGTGCGGTGGCCTTTAGCGACAGAGTTATAAGCAGAATCGGTTTTCCTCTTCGGACTCCGTTGGTTTGACTTTTACTAGATCATGTCACTCTACACTTCTGATTACGACTCCGACTACAAATCCGACTACAAATGCTTTTTATAATGCACCAAAAACAAAACCCGATTACTGTAATTCTGTCGGACGTTTTGTGCAGTTGGATTGTCCTGCAAGTTAAACTTTATGGCGAAAAAAAAGGTAAAGGCATTTGCAGAAAAGCATAAATTCTGACGGAAGTTTTATGCAGTTGGATTGTCTTGCAAGTTAAACTTTATGGCAAAAAAAAAAAGGTAAAAGGCATTTGCAGAAAAACATACAGAAGAAAAGCATTACAGTAATTAAGACTTTTACCTGAAAATCTTCTCTTTGTCCTGAATATATTCTATCACTATTTATTTGAAGCACAGCTGGATTTCAACTGCCTAATGCAGTCTGCGTTACTGTAAATATGCTGTTAAAACTACACGCGTCATCCCGCTTTTAAAAGCATTAAATTTAAATTTCGCGCGCGCATGATTTACTCTGCCGCTCGCCCGCATTGCTACTACACATCTCTACAGCGCACGCTATTCATTAGCACGCGCATGCCACGTCATGTACTCGAAACTCAGCAAAATATAGAGCTGGTGACCTTTGCGTTAACTTGGTGTGCAAATATTTGTGTTTGATGCTCGGTGACCCCCACTTTTTTACGGCAGATCACTTCCTTTTCTGATTTTTTTTTTCCATTATACTAAGAAAAAAAAAATCAGCACGCGGGAAGTGTTAATCATTTCTCATACAGCTTTTTCGAGAAAGTTTGTTTTACGAACGGTGAAATAACCAACCGATGTGGTTTAGCGTGGTCTGTACTCTTATCGACAACGATATGCGTCATCACAGTGGAAAAAATGTTGTGGATTCAGTATCAGTATCAAGGACAACGAAATAAACCTTTGTCTTGACAATTGAAAACACCCACTCGGACTGATTGAAAGTGCTCGCGCTGCATTATGCAAATGAGCTACTTGTACGTACGCGTCAGAATTTTCATTTCACAAATCTTTTGCAAACTCGCTTAACATGAAGAAGCAATACGAAAAAAAAATTGGTAAAAGAGTTATGTCGCGTACTCGTTGTCGATAAGAGTACAGACCACGATAAACCAAATTTTGGTTTGTTTTTTACCACAATATTAACGTCAAAGAAAATGTTTTTTTTTTTTAGAGCGCGAGCTGAAAAAGGCATTGCGCGACACATTGACGGGAGTACCGTGGTATGGACTCTTATTGACAACGGCAAATTAGCCAATCAGATTTTTGCGGTAAAAAACTCACGCAACAATGTCGAAAGTTATTATGGGTAATTCTGGTTTTTACAATTGCTTGAGTGAACCTCAAGGTGTTTCAGCGTGGTGGAAGAAAACAGCACAAACACGTATTCATTCTTTCTCGTTCCTTGTTGCTGAATCATCTTGAAACTCAATCAAGCAAAGCCAAACTCTTACTACCCATAATACCAATCGGCATTGTCGCGTACGCTTTCACACTTCCGTGGGACAAACTTTGTCGAAACAGCTGTATACTATTCAAAATTTTGTCTCCACTCCACAACAAATAACAGCACAGCATCTCTGAACCAAATAAGTTTATTTTGGGACGGCCTGGCGAGAACCAACCCGAACACTGTATAACAGATACAATCCACAATTTACATGACTTAAGGACGTTCGCGCTCAAAAACTTCCCACGTACAGATTTTTTTAAAACTTTGGCTGCAGGTAAAAAAATGATAAGATTAGATTAAAAACGTAAAAAAATTGGGGGTCACCGAACTCGTTTTGAAGATAAAGCGCAGCTCAGACCATAGAATTTCTAGGATTTCCAGTCATTCGAGGCGATTCTGGCCGGATTCATTACTATCGGCATATATTTAGGTTGAAGAATCATATCTAAGTTATGTGTGTCTAACACAGCATATATAGGCCTATTTGATAGATCTTTGCTACATATGTAGTTAAATCAGATAGAATTAGCCTTAAAAAATACAACTTCTAAGTTACCCACACCTGTATCCATGTACCAATTCGACTCTATTTGAATAGTATATAAGAAAATGAATAGGGTGCGCACTAGAGATGCGCAGTAGCAATGGGTGCGAACGTCCTTAACCTAGAAAAGTAAGCACGGATAAAGCAATCTCCACACTTACAAGTCATTTGCTATTGCCTGTAGGGCAAGTGAGCTACAACACTCTTATTATTGAATAAACCAAATATCTGGCCTATTTCTACAGATAAGCACTCGGCAGTCTTGGTACCAGTTTGGCTGGAGGACATCAGCTCCGACATTGCATTTGACTATAAGATAAACATGCCATCTTGGTCTACTTCTCTAAAAGAGCTCTCGTTACAATCTTTGTGCCAGTTAGGCTGGGTAACATCAACTCCGACATTTCATTAAACTATCACATAAACGGGCCATCTTGGCCTACATCCCCATAAAAGCTCTCAAGCTTTATGTCAGTTAGGCTGCCACTTAGTCTGGAGAACATCACCTCCGGCATAACATCATGACTTAACCTAGAAAAGCTAGCAAAGATAAAGCCAATTCCACACTTATAATTCATTTGCTAGTGCCAGTAGGGCAGGTAGGCGACAACACTCTTATTATTGAATGCACGAAATACTTGGCGTTTTCTCCGGAAAAGCACTCAGCAGTCTTGATACCAGTGAGGCTGGAGGACATTCCATTCGACTGTAAGATAAACATGTCATCTTGGTCTACCCGGCTCCCCAATACAGTCTCATTACAAGCTTTGTGCCAGTTAGGCTGCCAGTTAGGCTGCCAGTTAGGCTGGGTAACATCAACTCAGACAAAACATCAGACTATAATACTAGCAATACCCACCGGTAGACTGCCAACGAGTAAACACTGGCACAGTTGTGAGCCGAGAGAAAATTAAGAAATAAGCAGAGTACAGACCATTAAAGTGCCACTGCGACGAAAATTTTCGAATTCATTGTTTTTGCATTTTCTGAATCTTTAAGTGGTACTTACTCACCTGTCCAATCCGTTTTGTCCAACAAGCGTGGGAAGATGTTTTTTTTTTTACGGTTTTTTCCGAGAATTTTCGTCCGCCATTATCAAATCATGTTCCTGCAACCCCATAAGGCCTTGCTGCTTTATTTGTGACGTCATACTCCTAACCAACTTGGCTGACATGGGGAATTTTGTTATAACATCTCTATGCAGTTCGCAGTTAACTGACTTCGCAACGTTAATCTAGCGCTCTATTCGAATCGAATCGTGCCCGATCGATGTGTAGTACACGGATACAGCAAAAGTTCAGATATGAATGCAGGTATTTCTGTTCATTTTAGTCCGACGATTAAAAGTGAGCGAGATAAGTGGTTGAGATTCGTGCACACTCACCGCGCGAACTTCAACCCGAGCGGAAAGTTTGTGGCGGGTGTCAGTCCATTTCGCGGAGGAATGTTTTTCAAGAGCGTTTTATATAGAAGGTTGCCGTCGTCGGCTTATTCTTGGCTCAATTCCTATAATAAGGAAGATCGAGCCAGGAAAACAAACGACAACACCGTAAGGTAAGCCTTGTTTAATTTTATCTAAGCTTCAGTATTGTGTCAGCCCATGAAAGTTTTTTTCAGTTTTTTCGTAGACATCTCTGCGAGTTTCGGAAATATCCTCTTCAACGTAGCACGATCATACACGTTTTAGTATTGCCTTCCAATCAGCTCGTCCGCGCTACCTTTGACTATCCCATTCGCGCCACCACTGCCGCTGTTAGCCCCTTCTGCAGATCCCCACAGTGTCACAATCCACTTCATCATTTGCATCCTCGGTTTTAATTAAACTTAATTCTTTCACAACACACAATAATATTTATCAGAACGATTACAACAACGCCGCCATATAGCCAAAAGCTAATCGAGCGGGGTGTGTATGGAGGTTTGGACCATAAAAAATTTAACAACATAGACAGATCTAGTTAATACCCCACACAAATATCACACGATTAAAATAAATTGAAGCCTGGAAATAATTACCTGTTTTTTTTTTTGTTTTTTCTTTTCCAACAACAACAATCGCGGTTTCAGCTATATCTACATTCCATATAGACTCGAGCAAATGCAAACTCGTAAGCATTTCTCAACACGTCCATGAGCAGGTCTCATCCCCCAGAAGCTGGCCACTCGGTAATTTTATATGGATTTTTAGATGTAGGCGCCCTTCACGTTATGTAATATCTGGTAATTGCTGTTCTTTTCGCTGGATAGAGACAATGTTGTGAGCGAAACTCATTTTCGTTAAAGCGCTTGGCTGTGTACATTTCCATTGACCTGCAATAAGCTCAAGTGTTCCAGTTTTGTACCCATTTGCAAAATCTGTTTGAATAAAAATGGCAGTTCAAACTCAGTTTCCTAAGGGTCAGTTTCCTGGTCCTCACCTTTTGCAACCTGAGAATTATGCTGGACACATGCGCAATTTTACAGGTAATGTGGATTGTTGTGGGATTTTAGGGGGGCAAGGTTAAGCCATTTTATCATGCAACAACATGCCGAGGGAGGGGAGGGGTGTCTAGCTTAAGAAAATGCAGTTTTAATCAAACTATACACTAATTGCACATTCAAGAATGATGGGTGGCAGTATCTTTAAAATAATCCCTCACTGTGTTATGTATAGAGTTTTAAGAAATTCCATAACCTTCCAGGCCTGGAAAAAAGAAGATTTATAATTCCAGGACTTCCCATGTTTCCATTCCCCATGCAAACACTGATAAGTGTTGCTTAATTCTGATTTAAATAAAGGGAAATTTCCCTTTATTTTTCTCTTTAACAATTCATCCAGACCTTTTTTGATATTGCAATTAGATGTATTTTTAACAGGAGGACTAAACCAGAAGACAGAGACATACTGTGACATTCTCTCATTTTTATCAATGATTTGGATATTTCAGAAAGCAATCATGTCACACAGTCAGGTGTTAGCGTTATTGAGTTGCTGTGGTGTACTGAGGAGACCCTGAGTAGCATGCAGTACACTCCCCAAAGAATTATTTAATATCTGCGCTTTAGTCAGTTGAGTTCTGATAGGATTTGTTCATTACTAGTCTTTAAGCCAATTTCATTGCTGATCTTTAAGGAAGAATATTATTACATGCAGCTGTAAACAAGCACACCCTAAATATTTTGTGGCTGTTTGGGGTCTAAAATTAACTTTGTGACTTTGGCTACAGCTTTCAACCTAATGAAACCTTTCCATCACAATCTAGTGATGTGCGGTCGCCAACAGTTTTCCTCTTTATGGTAATGGAAGTCAATGATGGAAAAGTCGCTATTGGCAAAAGGGGTCTGAATTCTCTGTCAGTGTAATTGCTTTTGGCCAAAATTAACATTAATTTGTGGGACATGAGATATAATATATGACAGTGGCATAGTCCTGAAAATAGTTATCCCCCCAATTGATGGCCAGTAAAAAATTCTTATCATCAATGTGAACTTTTTTAGCGGCACTTGGCAGCTAGGAAGGGTTGATTTCCAGACTCTGCTCTTGGCCCCTCTAAAATTCCAAATTTTTGGGGCTTCCCACTGTCTCAGGTGTCTGTGGGTGTTGCCTTCAGCGAACAATGTGGTCAATGTGGTAAACCCTTTTAATTATCTTTTCTTTTCGTTTTAAGCCCTAATTGCTGCAGTAGGCCAAAACCCAACTACTCAGACACACTCTCAAAACCTGGATGCGAAAGTAACTTCACTAATCATCTTTTTTTCAACTTCTGCCAATTCTTTCACTGACATCTATCAACCTCCATGGCAACATCTACATTCTTCATGCTGGGACAGCAAACTCCAACGAACAATTTATACACTTGCTACCTATAACTATTAAACCATAACCTTACATATACATAGTACGGGTTAAGCTTTAAATTCAAAAATGACATTAACAGTTTTAATTGACGACTACCAAAACTATGTATAAATAAACTTGAAATACATGAAGAACTAAACTTTTTTTTTTCTTTTTTTTTTTAAATTCTTTAACTTTTATTTGGTTTTACTGACCTTTACGCTTTACAATATACTTGCTAATTATTTTTTCTTTAGGCTTACCTACATACAATAAACGTTACATTCCTCACTTAACAGACAGTACACCGCAGTTACATTAACAACGTTTATCTACAAAATTACTGGGCTATAACTTACACCACAAAAAAAGGAAAAAAAATACAGAAACAAATATAAACAAACTACGAACGAGGGCCGCCAGTCCTGGTGTAAGGTTTTGGAAGAATAGAGAGTAAAATTTGAAAGTAATGGTAAATAGTAAAAAGGGTATCTGCTAAAAAAAAAAAAGGTAGATTAAAGTGACAGTTGTCATTTGAAAAGATTCCATTTCGATTTAAATTTCTTAACAGTGTGTGTCTTATAAGCATAACCAAGCTCGTAAATTCGGGAGAGTTTTCTTTAATTTTGATGAATAAATGTGATATCTGCCAATTAGAAGTGCATGATGTAGAAGTATGTCCTCTGTACTATCAACTAGCCCCAGGCAGGTTGGTAAGGTCAAAGAAAAGTCCTGAGGCTTTATCTGTGTCGCTGGTATCAACCAATGTTGGAGTTTTTTGCAAAAGGTTTGGACGAGTTCACAGCCCAAGAAAAGGGTGGATCAGGCTCTCTGCGTTTTGTTCACGAGAAAGTACATTTGTCTGTTAAAGAGATACCGATTTTATGAAGATAATCATTCGCTGCAATTATTCTGTGAAGAAATTTAAATTGGGAAAGTCTGAAGTTTAGTTTCTTTCGTGCAACAGAAAGGCAACATATATGACTTATCCATTTTATTAGATTTTCGTAATTTTCGCAGTCGGTTATCCATTTACTCTGGCTTTTATCAGGTGTTGAAGTGATTCCTTTGACAATTAACTTATAGGCCTCCTTGCAAAAGCTGGAGGACGATAGTAACATTTGACTACGAGAAAAGTTGGTCTTCGGAGTTCATCCTAGCCTGGACCGGGAAACAACCTTTTTAGTTTCGAAGTGGGATTGATTGATTATCAGGGTTCAAATTACAGTCTAGAACTGTATTAAGGGTAAAAAAATCTAGGTCATATAAACAAGTGACCTTGGTCCAGGTCTCGTTTTAGTTTTACAAAAGGTCGATAGCGAGTTATTAAATTGGCCATGGATTTGAATTAAGTTTCCTGTATAGTTGGAAAAACGGTAGTTCCTTTAAAGTCAATCTGGCAGATTTCTCTGCTACAGCTTTAGATCCTTTCATAATAACATTCAATATAAATAACTAAAATAGAAGAATATCAAAGTCAAATCCCACTTAGCTGGCAGGGTCACATTTGATCTGAATCGGGACTCACGCTCTCTTAGTTTGGATAAATGCGCCAAGTGACTCCAGACGAATCGCCGTTGATGTCAGTTAAGTTAGTTTAGTTAAGACATGACCCACTAGATTACTATGCTACCTGTGGGCATGTCCATTTGTTAAAATAATATTAGAAAATAAAATAATGTGGTATGT
>JAHPZR010022632.1:12500-14726 GCA_019787425.1 Platygyra sinensis | reverse complement strand
AATATCTACGCACCTAATATGATGATCCAAAGTTCTTTAAAACCTGATAACCTATCCCACTTTTCGAATGTGAACATTTGGTCCTAGGAGGAGACTTTAACCTAACCCCGTTGAAATCTAAGCACAGATAGTTACTAGTAGACTGCCTATCCAAAACATTGGTAACTTGCATTCTGAAATTAGTCACCAAACGTTGTGACCATTTTTTTCAGCTGCCTGTTTTCTATTGTATTGCAACAAAGGCGAATTTCCCGCTCGCCTGAACCAAAACGCAGTTTTTAACGATAACGGGAGGGCTTTATCATGTTGTCGACCGTAAACGGGTATTGGATCGTTATCACCATATGATGGCAACAGCGAGCGGGGAATCGCCCAGAGACGTTCGTGTGAGCCGCTCGTATGTAACAAAATTACCAAGCGTACCATGATTAGCAATACGGCCCTTAGAGCCCCGAAAAGTCTGTCCGTGACCCGAAGAAAGTTGATCTTTTACGCTTCTGAAATATATCGTAAGCTCCAGTGACGTCATAACGCCTAGCATTTATGCCAGTATATATAGGAAAGAGTGGAAATGAGGACAAAAGGGGGAGGGGGAGGGGGAAAGGGGGGGAAAAAGGGGAAGGGGAGGGGGGGGAAAAAGAGAGGAAGGGAGGGAAGGAGGAGGGGGAGGGAAAAAAGAAATGGGGAGAGAGAAGAAGAGGGGGAAGAAGAAGAGGGGGATACACACCAAAAACAAAGACCCACTCTACTTATTTTTAAATATTGTAAAGCCCTCTTGTCGACTTAAGTCTCTATTAAAAAGAAGATAGTTTGAAGTCGGCAGAACAATATTTAAAAATAAGTAGAGGGGGTCCTTTGGTTTTGGGGAGTAAAAAGCTTTTGGTCTGAGTAATACATGCTAGTGTATGCGAACAGGTGAGGGTGAAAGAAAAAGCTTATTTTTTTTTATTGTATTAGGAAAAGAAGAGGTTTTTTTCTTCTTCCAAAGATGCATGGTTTAACCACATTTTCACTGAAACAAGGGAAAACATTGGCAGCAGTAAAGAATTTTATGCAATATACGAAAGTAAGACATAGGCAGAACCTTTTAACCTGTCAAATTAAGTGCCAGCAGACGCGGTGAAATTAAGGGTTTGTTTTTTTAGAAAAAAGCAGAAAGCGTGTAAAGGTAAAACATTTAAAATAACTAGACATTTTTGGACGCTAATAGTGCAATATTTAGAAGAAGAAAAAGAATTGTTGTATGTGAAGACAATTTATTTATTTTCTCTTAACCACGAAGGTTCTGGGAGCGAACAGGATTAGAGACCCTGGTAGTCGATACAGTAAAGAAAGTCGCTTGAGTAGTACGGTCGCAAGATTAAAATTCAAAAAACTTGGCTGTTCATTGTTATTTAGAGGAGCGTGTTGCTTAATTCGATAATCCGCGAGTTACCTTACCAAAAACTGGCTTTTTCAGGTGTTGCATGGCCGTCGTCAATTTATGTTTGATACAATAAATTAAATCCTAGAAAGGTTGAAGTCAGGTAAAATTGCCCTTATGTTTTGGGGTTAAATGCGCTACATTTTTTTTTTTAATAAAAAAAAAGAGTTCGGATTGTCTTTAAAAGAGGATGATTAAGTTGAATTTAATAGTAATTGAAAAGTAGAGCGTTTCAATGAATTTGCCGCAATGTTAGTACAAATTGCCCGTCGCCTCTACTGAGGAAACAAAGTAGAGTAAGTCGTAACATAGTAAGGGTGAGGGAACTGGCCCTTGATGCCCAAAGGTTAATAATATCAATTATTACCTTGACACAGTTAAAACAATACAAATCATTTTTTACTATTATATGACAAAATGTAATCAGAATGCGTCCACACGCCGGACTGTTTGACATTTTGTTGGTTTTCCTAAGTGTATGAAATCAGAACCAGAATACAAAACCTTATTTCTTTCAATAATTCTACCATGATCAGTTTTACCTCTGAGCATCTGGTGTGCTGTACATTCGTAACTTTTCAGAACAAGAAACAGAACATCAACAAGACCCGTGTTTGCTCTTTTATAATTACTGAGCGACCGCACGTCGCCAACGGTATAAAGTAAACCAACAGGATCGTCTGGACGGTGTTTACAAATGTCTCCATCTTCGTCTTTATAGCGAAGTCTGATAGAAGACCAAGGTGAGCAAGAGGTGATAGTCTGAAGGTTTTCGTATCTAACATTTCTCAGTAGAAATGTCG
>JAHPZR010022632.1:0-2500 GCA_019787425.1 Platygyra sinensis | reverse complement strand
TAACAGTAATCTTTCCTAGCAGAGTTAATCTTCTAAGCTGCCAACAACTTAAGATTTTAGAGATTTTCTCCCTCCCTTTCCTGGTAATTTATCAAGACAGCTTCTTCCTGGCTAGTTGAAAACCATACTCCGAGGGATTTAACCTTCCGAATACTCCATTTGATGTTTTGATTTGTTGCTAGCTTATCCGTTCGATTTTTAAAAGATCCAATCCAGAGAGCCTCGGTCTTCTCGTAGTTGACTTTTAGACCCGACAATTTGGCGAAGATGTTAAGTAACACAAAGGATCTTTCTATTGAGGCCCTTGTACCGTCCAATATTGACGTGGTATCATCAGCATATTGACTTATTTTGCATTTATTGTCCGAAATTTTAATGCCACGAATTAATGTATCTCGTCTTACAGCTAGCTGCCCTAGGATTTCAGCACATAAAATGAAAAGGTAGGGGGACAGGGGACAGCCTTGACGCACACCTCTACTTAAGTTAAAAAAATCTGATGACCAGCCATTGTTTTGTATACTGCCACTGATGTCGGTGTAAAAGAGTTTTATCCAGAGTATAAGAGAATCTCCAAAGTTATAATATCTCAGAGTTTTTTCAATAAAAGACCATTCAAGAGTGTCAAATGCTTTTTCAAAATCGATGAATAGGAGAAGTCCTGGAATTTTTTCGATATCTGTATAACTTAAGATACTATTTAACAACAGTATATTTTCCCCAAATAACCTTTTTTTTGGAAGCCTGTTTGATCGTTATTTATCACTGAAGACCACTGAAGGCAAGGTTCTTTTTATTCTGTTAGCGATGGATTTTGCAGCTATTTTATAATCACAATTCAGAAGCGAGATGGGTCTCCAGTTTTTTATGTAACATAATGATTTATCTTTCTTGGAATCAGCGTTAATAATCCTCTCTTCTGTGATATGGAGAGAAGGCCTTTAGCATGGGAAGCGTTTATAGGGGCAAGAAAAAAGGGCTTAATGTCATTTCAGAAGACTTTATAAAATTCAACTGGAATTCCGTCCGTTCGAGGAGTCTTGTTTGATTCCATATTTTTTAAACTTTCCAGACATTCTCTAGCCGTTAGCAGACCTTCCGCGCGCGCACAAAGATTTCTTTCGTCGTCACTTATTGTACATCGATTCCCTTGTTGAAAAAAGAGGTCTTCACCAGAAACGTTTTGGCAGAAGCTATTGTTTGACGTGTACAGTGCCTGATAAAAGCGTTTCGCTTCATTAAGGATTTCTTCATCTGTGTTTAGCGTGGTGTTGTCATCAATTTTCAGTTTTCTTATTGTTTTACTATTACAGTCAAGAGCGTCGAACCGTGGCCACCAGACTAAATTTTTGACATCTTTTTGACAGGTTTTTGATTAGTTTGATAGGTTTTCTGGCTTCCGGTCGCTGTTAACTACCAATCAAAGGCCTTGAAAATCGAAGTCGGGATATGAAAGCTGCGCGTCTTCGTTAAATTCAGCTGCCGGAATATGGCGTTGCAGGTAGAGGTAGGTTACGGTAGGGAAAAGATTTGCGACATTTCTACTGAGAAATGTTAGATACGAAAACCTTCAGACTATCACCTCTTGCTCACCTTGGTCTTCTATCAGACTTCGCTATAAAGACGAAGATGGAGACATTTGTAAACACCGTCCAGACGATCCTGTTGGTTTACTTTATACCGTTGGCGACGTGCGGTCGCTCAGTAATTATAAAAGAGCAAACACGGGTCTTGTTGATGTTCTGTTTCTTGTTCTGAAAAGTTACGAATGTACAGCACACCAGATGCTCAGAGGTAAAACTGATCATGGTAGAATTATTGAAAGAAATAAGGTTTTGTATTCTGGTTCTGATTTCATACACTTAGGAAAACCAACAAAATGTCAAACAGTCCGGCGTGTGGACGCATTCTGATTACATTCAAAGTAAAATATTTATTTATATATACTGGCATAAATGCTAGGCGTTATGAGTCACTGAGCTTCTATATATTCAGAAGCGTAAAGATCAACTTTCTTCGGGTCACGACAGACTTTTCGGGGGCTCTAAGGGACGTATTGGCTTCATTGTACCGCTTGGTAATTTTGTTCACATACGAGCGGCTCACACGAACTTCTCTGGCGATTCCCCGCTCGCTGTTGCCATCATATGGTAACGATCCAATACCCGTTTACGGTGACAAAGTGATAAAGCCCTCCCGTTATCGTAAAAACTGCCGTTTTGCTTCAGGCGAAGCGGGACATTCGCTGTTGAATACAATAGAAAACAGGCAGCTGAAAAAAATGGTCACAACGTTTGGGACAATTTCAGAATGCAAGTTACCAATGTTTTGATAGGCAGTCATACTAGTAATATCTGTGCTTAGATTTCAACGGGTTAGGTTAAAGTCTCCTCCTAAGACCAAATGTTCACATTCGAAAGTGGATAGGTTATCAGGTTTAAAGAAATTTGGATCATCATTATTAGGTGCGTAGATATTTTGTAGGGTTATAATTTTGTCT
>JAHPZR010022628.1:0-15436 GCA_019787425.1 Platygyra sinensis | reverse complement strand
GAACGAAGGGCAGGATTGTATGTGATAACAAGCGGAACGCGTCTGGGTTGGTTTGTGGTAGTCTGACTGGGTTTGAGTGTTTCATTGCGTGTGATTGCGTGAACTCGTTGGATTTCTCTTTTGAGAAAAGAGAGGTTGTATCCACGATCGTTAAGGTATTGGATGAGTTCATTGGCGCGTAATGCGAAGCTTTCGTCTGAAGAGCATATGCGTCGTAATCGGAGAGCGAGGCTGAATGGAATGGCTCGTTTCGTATGTAGAGGGTGACACGATGATTGTAGAAGGTATTGGTGTTTGTCTGTAGGTTAGTATAGAGATCGGTCTCAACTTCACCAACCTGGCTAAGTGAGACCTTGACGTCGAGAAAAGAAGTAGATGTTGCTGAATGGGATGAAGTGAATTTGATAGTGGGATGAATGTTGTTGAGGTAAGTTATAAAAGTGCGTAGTTCGTCTTCTGTGTGAGTCCAGATCATGAAAATGTCGTCTATGAAGCGCCACCAGGTGTGTGGCTGGTACGGCGCATGTGTGAGTGCGTCTGTCTCAAATTTAGCGAGGAATAGGTTAGCGTATGATGGAGCCATGCGTGTTCCCATGGCTGTGCCGTGTGTTTGAATGTAGGAGGTGTTGTTGAATTCAAAACTGTTCATGGTAAGGATCATCCTGATGAGGTCACAGAGAGTCTCAGTGCGTACGGTGGAGGTAGACTGGTCACGGGTATTGAGATAATGTCGACAAGCATCAATGCCCTCGTTGTGTGGAATGTTGGTATAAAGTGATGAAACGTCTAGCGTGACAAGGATAGCGTTACTAGGTAAGTGTCCAAGTTGGTCAAGCTTGTTGAGGAAATGTGTAGTGTCTTTGATGAAAGATGCTGTTTTGTGGACCAGAGGTTTGAGATAATAGTCAACGAACTGAGAGATGCGTTCGGTGGGGTGACCGTTGCTTGAAACAATGGGGCGTCCGGGGTTACCATGTTTGTGTATTTTAGGTAGAATGTAGAACCTTCCTGGTTTGGGATCAGCCTGAATGAGAAATTGTTTAGTTTTGTAGTCAATGAAACCATCCTTATGCAGTCGTTTAATGTAAATTTCTACACGTGTTTGGATGTCACTGGTCATGTCAGTGTCAAGTCGTCTGTAGAACTTAGTATCGTTAAGTTGTCGTAAGCATTCGTTAACGTACCAGTCGCGGTCCATGATAACTGTACCGGATCCTTTGTCTGCTGCTTTGATGATTATATCAGTGCGTCGGCGTAGTTGTTTAAGGGCGTGACGTTCGCGTGTTGTAAGGTTGTCACGTACTGGTTTGGGGGTAAGGTTGAGAATGTCACGCTCTACTGCACTGATAAAAGCGTCCAATGCTGTGTCCCTATGTTGAGGTGGTGTCCAGGTGCTTTTGATGTGGAAAGGATTAAGGTCAATCTCAGTAGGAAAGTCGTGGAAATATTCCAATAAACGCATGCGTCGGGAGAACTCGTTAATGTCGGCTCGGACTTCGTTCCAGTCTATCTGTCGTGGCGTAGGGCAAAATGTAAGTCCCCTAGCTAGTAGTTGTGTCTCGTCATTTGAAAGAGTGACATTGCTAAGATTAATTACAGAGTTGGTGTCAAGTTGGATGTTGTGATTGTTTCTCCTCCAGTATCGTGTAGTACGTATGTTGCGTCTGCATCTGCGGCGACGCTTGTGTGGATGAGAAGTTGTGTTGTGATTGGCGTGAAGGGTAGTGGCTGTAGTGATCGGTGTGAGTTGTGCGTCACGGTCAGTGTCTGTGGCGTTACTGCTGGTGATAATCCTGTTATGCGAGTGCAAAGCCTGCTGGGAAGTGTACTTACCGTTAAGGGTCCTTTTCTTACAGCGCCTAGAATCTAAAGTTTTGCAGAGTTCAGTAGCAGTAGCTTTAAGGAATTCCGTAATGTTTCTAAAAGTGGCAGCAGGACAGGTAGATTTAAGTTGCTCGAGCGAGTTTTTAAGTTTGATTTTAGTTTTAAACAAACGAGAAGAAATTTAATCTTATGTTTAACCCACTTGTACCTTATGTAGTATATTCCACTTTGTTATCTTGTCATTCATTAGTTTGTTCAACGGTTTTATTTCTATTTTTGTTATCTTGTCATTTGTTAGTCACTTTAACGGTCAGCTTTTTACTGTAATACTATATAGGCTTTTACCGTTGTTGTTTAAATTGTAACGTCTTTTCTCAGTTGTAAACAGTCCCTGAAGAAGTCAGGCCGTGCCTGACGAAATATTGGAAAATACAAAACAGTTAACCCCAACCGTACAGTCAGCCTTTCTGTGTTCAGTTTCTTCAAGCCTTTAAATTTGCTGATCAGAACCTACCAGGTTCCGGTACTTTTGATTTGTCCGTTGGCCCTTTCTAGAGTTTAAAGTTTTTTGTTCATTTAAGAGGATAAACTGCAGGCGATGTTGACGTAGCCGTTCCCAGCTCTATTTTCGTGCACAACTCATTTTAAGTGTAATTTGTTCTATTTATCCTCCTCATCTTTCACCCCAACCCTTTCCCTTTTTCAAATGTTGTATTCATCTGACAGCATCGATAAACATTGATTGGGCGTTTGAGAGGCGGGGCTATTGACGTAAAAAGTGTTGTTTTATTTTCGATCAAGACAAGTCTGGATCTCTGTTCGAAAACGTTTCCATTTGCAAACATTTCCAAGCACATTTGTCCCTGATTCAGTGATTATCTGATAAATGACCGGGAGTTCGATTTAGGGAATCGAACGGACCAATTATATCTTAATTATCCTAACCATGAGTTTGTGACAGCGTGACAAGCTACAACTTATTAAAAACCGTGTTCAAAGCACGAAACGAGAATCGATCGTCACTGTGTAAAACCAGAGATCAGAGACCCTCTCACGTGTGCTACAACGTTCCCGCCACTTACAAGTGTTACGCTTGAAAGGAAATTGCTTTGATGTCATAGCCTGCGTAACTGGCGGTTTAGCTGGGTGGGGTATGGGACCGTATAGAGCGAAATCCCCGAAAATGAGCGGCGAAATTTGTCAAAAGTATCGGACTGCCGCAGTCATTTAGTGTTTTGAAAACCAACAGCGATTATTTTTAAGTTATCTACATTTTCATCACTGCCCATGCTATCAGAGAATGTAGCACTGCAGTCTTGGATGTTAAATTAAAACTCCGAGTATTTCAGTTCCTAATACGACGTCGACTGAAGGAAAAGCGCTAACAGAAAGATGCGAACGAGAATGCGGGGTCTAGGGCGAGCCGTCTTGAGATGAGCTCAGCCACCTTGGGGAAGCTTGGCCTTGCAATTTTTTCCTGCCTCGCCGTTGATTTTTGGGAGCCAGTTTACAGGCCAGCGGTAACAAATAAAACTTAGGGTGAAGTCGAAACGGTGCGGGAAAAAAACCGTTGTTTATTCCTGTTCTTCCAAACTTCCACCTGTGTTTCTGAGTGGGCATTCTGGCCATTTTTGTTTTGGGAACAATTATGATATGTTAGGATTGAGGATCTGTCCCTGTTCCCAGCTAGCTCTACGAATCTTTGGTCATCATCCAACCAGTCCCCCTCTAAAAACAAAGATTATGCAACACTAGCCCAACGCGCCAAAGCCAATTTATTATTGGTTTTGGTTTTGTTTCTGATTAGATGAAATAAAAGCACCTTCTCTTTGCTCTCTGTGTTTGGGTGCAGAGGCCGTCACGTCACCGCTTATCTCCTGTATTCGTAGCATGAAGTGACTAAGAATATTTTTACCCCTGCCCACCACTGAATGGGATGCGACTCCATCAAAGAGTTACCTCCATGCATTACCTGTGCTGGTAACTATATATATAAACCTGGACCAAGAAAGGTTTTGTGAGAGTCGAGTGTAATGCCCAAGTGACAATATACAAGATGGGACGAAAAGAAAAAGCCAAGCTGTTACTTGAGGCTATGAGGAAAAAGCTTTGAGGTGCTTCTCTAAATTAAATGGTTTAAAGAATGTAATCCAATGACCAATTTCCTCTATGACACGCGCCCGCAGGGAATCAACGTAATCGCATTCATCAAAACGAAAAACATCCAGTCCAAGATGATGACCATGATCCCCTGCGCTCGCATCTTATAGAGGAAACTGACCACTATCCAATTAATCTATTTGATTATGACAAATACAATTTAAGGACGTTCGCGCTAATTGTTTCTGCGCATCCTTACTGCGCACGCAAATTCACATGCCACGTCATCCATGAGCGCGCGCGCTAAGTCATAAAATAAGGAAATGATAGGGCGGATGGCCATTGCTAGAGCTTTGCATGGATATAACGATCTTGGACGTTCGGTGACCCCAATTTTTCTTTCGATGGATCATTTTCTCTACTGATTTTCTACGTTTACGGAAAAAATGAAAAAAATCTATCGACTAGAAGTTTGAATTTTTTGCAAAATGCACCATCGAATTCCGTTCTTATTAGCTCTTCGCGCATCTGTGCGGCGGTTTCAAATGCCTCTTAAAAGGTTAAACTTTGTAAAAACGTCAGTAACATTTGGAATTATTTATGCAACAGACCCACTTCTACAAAATATGACTAAGATCGTTTGCCTCTGTTGCCTCACCTTCGATATTTTTAACTATAAACCCCTGCAGACCGTGCTCAGTTATATGGGGCAATTTTTCGAAATCAGTGCAGCTTACCACACGCTTTATCTCTGAAACGAAGACGGTGACCCCCAATTTTTTTTGCATTTCTGGCACAAGTAACTCATTATCTGCCTGCAGTAAAAATTTTAAAAAATTATATCGACTGGAAAATTTTCGCGCGAACGTCCTCAAGATACCAAGCACAGATATGAACTTCTTTGCAATTATTCGATTCTTCAGTATGACTTTTTTTTACAACTTTAACCCTAAAAGTAACAAAAATTCTTGATTTTACACCAGGGCCGGGTTGTTCGATGGCCGGTTAACGTTAACCCAGGATTAAACGTTAACTGAGGCATTGTTTTTTCTTGTCAGTTAAAAATGTTTTTCACCTCTAACGTTTGGTGTAGTTTGAGATTACTACAGCTGAAAACTGAAGGGCAAACAATATAAACAGATCACCTAACCAAAAAGTTACAAAACTGAAATCAACTGAAATTCTCGCTAGCCCTGGGTTAGCTTAATCGGGCCTTGAACAACCCGGCCCAGAACACTAGAGGTTACAGTTACAACTTGGAATATCTAAGGTAATTTGGCAACAGAAAATGCTCCCCCACTTTTTATTGAATTAGATCATGAACGAGAATTCAAAATACTGTCTCGTGGTCTAATCTTTTGATGTTAGACACAGTCATTTGATATCGCTTAAGCTTTCAATAGTTTACCACACAGTAACGCTACAAAAACGTTTGAGTTCCTTCCTGGCACTGCTGACACGATAGTTACTCTGAGGGCTAAATGTGCTGAAAGTTTCAGATTGTTTAAATTCAATGTGAATATCTTCAGAATGTGCCTCTTTGTCTTCGCTTCCCAACACTAGTAACTGGTGGCTTGGTTTGGAATGTACGCTTTCATGTGCTGTCTGAAGAGCGTCTAGCTTCTTATCAATCCTGACAGGGTGCTCTGAGTCACAGTTGTTCACAGATTACTCTTTAAGTGATCCTCTCTCACACTTTGCTGCTGAGGGAGACAAAGTGAGAATCAAGTCCAGTAAAATAAGATAGTCCCTGAAGTCATCTTGCCTTGAAGCAAGGAACTTGATAAACGCCTTCTTTGGCTTTATAATCTTCTGCTTTGTTAGTCTTGTACGCAGGGCAGACCACTGAGTAACAACGTTTGTCATCTCTGCTTCTGTGGGATGATAACTAAAATATTCCACGAGTGACTTGAATTCTTAAAGAAAACAAATCTTGCAAATATACTCTTCCCCACCCTAACCCCCACCTCCTCTCCTCTCCCCACAACACCCAATGTTGGTTTATTTCACTCTTTCATGTTTGCCGAAGCCAAAATATATTGATTGAAGGGGGAAGGGTAGGGGTAAGAGGGAAAAATAAGATCTGTTTGCGTTGCCTCAGTAATGTCCAAAAGAGCATCGTTTTCTATTTTCTGATTTCACTCATCACGCATTGTTAAAATTAAAAATCGAAAGTTTCTTGGTGAGAAAATCACTGTATATCATGGTCTTAAACGTAAATGAAGACCTTTGTTCAGTTCCGACACCCTCGCCCATATGGTTTCTGTAAGAAACTTATGTCATTTAGAACACTAAATCACAATATCGATTACACGCAAAAGGACACTAAGCATTCCTATAAGAAAGTTCTCTTCTACACTAAATTGTATGTGAGTAGACTCAGTGCTTACCTGTTATGGATCTGTTCATCTCGCATAGCATCCTGATGCCCAGTCCAACAGCAGCTTCGGCGTCTCGTCTCGGTCGAGGTGGTGCGTTCGGGTTCAGATCTGATGACTGCTGAGTTCGCGTCAGACTGTCATCCTCGAGCATTGAAGAGGTGCACTTCCATCCCTATCAGCCACTTACCACGATTGCTTTTATATTCACGCAGAATTGCTGCATCACCGATCCTGAGGGCTTTTGGCCTCACAAGTCCAACGTTTGCACACTGCTTGGCGGCAATTGTATGGATGAACCGTACGATCCAGGCGAAGACTCGAAGGGCCTTAAGTACATCATGCCGTCCAAGTTATTGGTCAAATTCATTTGGTCGACAGTCCACATTTACTGCGACTATCACCTCTGGCCGGAACGATTTTGTATTTGACCTGGGATTCTGTATTGATTGTAGGCACTGGGTTTGGACGCCACTCATTGCAGCCGTAGCCACTCAGGTCTACCTCACCAAAATGCTGCTTCAGTTACGGAACCTCCACGTCCCCTTGGATCGGCTGCAGTGTTCTGTTGAGAAGGAGCATGTCTCCTCTCGTTCATCATATATTCTTAAATGTTCCTCACGTAATTTGCCTCAAATTGGAATTCCCAGCATACAGCCATGTGCTCTACAAACAGTTCAAACGACCGCTTTCTTGGCATTGTCAACTGCTGTTTGGCAAGACGTAAAAGATAAAGGTTAATTCTGCTTACGAGCCAAGTGGCCCATCAGGCCGGAGCTTATCCCGGTTTCCCTAGGATAAACCAACTTGAAGTATTTCTTCTCCCCCCTGGATGGGATGCTGGTCCATTGCAGGGTTACCCCCAGCATTAAATTCACCGATACCAATTTATACACCTGGGTGGAGAAGGGCACTGCGAGAGAAAAGTGTCTTGCCCAAGAACTCAACACAATGTCCCCAGCCAGGGCTCGAACCCAGATTGCTCACTCCGGAGACGAGTGCATGTCACACGCATAAAGACTGCACATTATTCCTCCAGCTGGTCCAGTCCTATGCCTCCTTTTAAGCTCCAATCCAAGAGAGAGGAGATGAAGCCAGCTCTATTCCTGCAGATCTTGTACAAGTTATTTTGCGTCTTCTCTGCGTTTGGGTGGTCACCAGCCATTTTGTTGTACCAGAATCTCAGTGATAGAAAAAGGTGTACGCGGTTGCCACGATACCACATAATGAAGCGTCCCAGACTTATTGTTCCAGCTCACAAGCATGAATTTCCCTGGCAGCGATGTGTGGCAAGCTAGATCGAGGGGATCATAGATGTGAGCCAGCTTTCCCAGAATCCTTCCTTTGATCAGCTCAGCATTTTCTTGAGGAAATGAATTGAACAACTTAACAGACTACCTTAACGGTTTTTAAGACCAAAAGCTCTCGTCTCTGGAAGCATCATTGTCTAACTCCTACTTAGCGAAGGTGTCTTTGTTGTTGCTAGAATTCTCTCGAGTCCTTTCTTCTGTCTACAGCCGGTGCATAATACATGTACAGCTATTTATGTGGCATAAAAACGATATCAGACAAGATTATAATTAAATAACGCTTCATTTCTTAAGATTAGGTAGAGTTGGACCACCGGAGAGAAGATCGCTAACATAAAAAGACCACGTAGAATTTCCGAACACTCTTTTGTAGTTATGCGATATAAGTCTGCAAATGATGCACAGTTACTCCTCTTACCAGAAAAAGAGTAGGTGCGAGACCTGAAAGTGCTCCGGTGACCTTCGAGATCTGTATTTCTCTAGAGTGAAGATCACGGCAACCATTGGAATCGCAGTGTATCAAGCTGCCCCTCCAAAATGCGCACTTGCAGGAATGTCACCAGTGAACGCCACCGAATAATACCAACCCAGACGACGTAGATTTTGTTCTAGAGGGCGTTTCCAGGCTCAAGGCAATCATTCAGAGAAGGCGCTTCCTCCAGCGTGAAGCAGTAGTACAATACACGCGTTTTTGCGCAGTTTCCCTGATGACAGTTTAATGGGGCACAAAGAACTCTCTCTCGGTGGATTGCCGACTCAACCACGCCTTCCTTAAGCTGATCTTAAATTATCTCATCGCATCCTCACAGCTCTTCCGTCCACGCAGCGTAATTTGGATACTTGAAAGTGCAGTGATGTAGACTACTTTTGTTATTAGTAGGAAGAGGTGGATGATCCACCTATCAGGGCAATCCAGTTTCATACCAGCCTTCCTCATGATGTCGGGTTAGTCATGAAACGCGAAACTATTTGTTGACTTCTTGTTGATCACGATCGAGCGTATCTGGCAATCCCTGTACATTTAGAACGCAGAGATGCCCATAACTGCTGATCGAATTCACTGCTAGGAAGCCAACGTCCATATCAGTTTTGATCCCAGTGCCATAAGAGCCCAGCCAAACAGGTAAATTAAGCCACAAGTTCTCCACGACGCCCAATCCTCGGCGCGCGCAAGCGTATAGGGATCTTCGCTTACACGTTTGCACATAAGATTATGTGATACCGGTAGACTGCCCCCCAGTTACTTATCTTCTGCCTCGACTACTAACAGATGAGATTTATTGGCTATTCCATTTTTTCAATTTGTGTCACACGCGTGTTCAACGCAAGATCTCTTCTAGTCCCTTGCAAGCACAGGTCATACTCCAGTGACGTTCGCGTCAGCCAAGCGACGCGTTATGTTATTGACTGCGCGCAACTGAATGACATCAACGTGGACGGCACTTAAGAGTGATTCGCCCCACCCCATATAGGAGAGCACAGAATTTTCTGACCATTGAGGTCAATCATGACTAGCGGATGAACAACAGATTATCCAGTTGCCAAAGAACGCTCCGAGAATTCTTGCCAAATAACGTATGATGTCTCCCATGACAAACGTGATACGAGGACTTGCTAGGACATTTGTAAAAGCCACACTGATCCACTACATAGTTGAAGCCCAATCTTTTGTTTGCCTTGTTCAGCAAGAGTAGAAACTTGATCACACTCTGAAGAAACGTGCTGCGCACTGACAAATAGATGGAATTGTTGACATGCCGATCTTGCCAGTGAAATTACGATCACTTGGAAAAGGAGGACGTTCAGGGCCGTTACATTTGTCACAAACTTCTTCACAATAATATGATAACGTTTTATAAGACCAGTGAGCTATACCCACTTTTTTCTCCATTATTGCCGGCATCTCGAGAAGATTTATCAGATACGTTCCCGCTACTTCAGGAGTCTTGATGGCCGTAATGTTTGCGAATATATTTCCCAGCTCGCTTAGAATCCTCTTGGTTGGATAGCGCACCACGCGAAATCTCTGAACCATAAGTTCTTTGTGAGAACCGTTTATTAATACCCACCCAAGCTAACACAGTCCTTTTAAACGGAGTGACAGAAGGCTTCAGAAGTCTTACCCCTGATCCTTTTCCTACAAGCTCCTTTGGTTTCAGGGCTACTTGTAGCTTGTTCTCTTTAAGCCAACTCCTTTTCAAAAGTTCCGTTGGTGCTTCACACAGGGTTGACCTCACTGCGCCTTTCCACCTTGGACAGAAACATCCCAAAAAATTCCTATGTTTTGCCGATCACGATCTCACGCAATAACAGCACACAACAGCCAACTTTATCATTCTCTAGCAAGTCTTAAATCAAGAAAATCTCATTCGCTGTAAATTTTTATTAAGTATTTGTCAGATTATGAAGCTATGCCCACATATATTCTCTCTTGACAACTTATCGCACATTTAAATATATTTACTTTACAAGACAATCACTGCGATATGATTTCGCGCTCTTGAACATAACGGAAGCGTTGTTATTTATACAGTTCCACCGTCACTTAAGGTAAAGAATTGATATTCACTGATAGATAAAAGACGACGGCCTTTATCTTGTATAGCATTGGACAAAAACAATCAAAAGAAATTTGAAAAGGAAAAATCAGTAATACAGTACAAAAAAACCCCTTTATTTACGTCCGTTAAAAAACCTGAAAGGAAACTTGATTCAAAAACTCATAGCACCCATAGCTGTTTTCACGGGTTTAATCTCTTTGTACGCTACCTTGGGCACGAATAACGCGGCGCCTGTAATCAGAGAATAAAAAAAGAGGACTGGAAATTTTACACCTTAATTTGTCTGGATTTAAACAGTTGTTCTTACAATCAGAGTAAGTCACGTATTCTTGACTAATCCATTATGATGAAATTGTAATTCACTAAAATTTAAAATGATTACTGTTTTTATCCAGTGTACTTTAGTAACATATTTTTCGTGCAATGACTGACAAAAAAGACAAAAAGCTGAATTACTATCTGTACGATATCGAGACATCAAAATATTTTTTTCGCGTTTTCTATAGGTTAAAAGAAGTAATCTCTTAATTTCTTTCAAACTGAAAGCTGGTGTTGTATCAATCATTTATAGAGTCCAGGCAAAAAAGAAAAGCTTACAAAACGTAGACGATTCAAAAATGTTCCACGTGGCAAGTTTACAAGCCGACGTACTCTGGAATTGGAATCTATTTACAGTCAGTCAGAGTCAGAGTAGGCTTCAAGAAATGCAGGCAAGGCTCCATCATCTCACGATAGTTTACCAAACGTTAATAATACGACTATCATGCCGTTGTTCACTGAGCACCGTTTGACTAATGTCAGTGTAACGCAAATACAATGCTGCCAGAGACGAATTCATTTTAAGTGCTTCTGCAAGACCAGTAGCTCCTTGATCACCAATGGCATTGTTACGCAACCATAACTCCGTCAGAGTTGAATTCCTTTTAAGTGCTTCAGCAAGACCAGAAGAACCTTGATCACCAATGGCAGTGTTAGACAGATCCAACTTTGTCAGACTTGAATTCTCTTTAAGTGCTTCAGCAAGACCAGTAATACCTTGATCACCAATATTATTGTCGGACAAATCCAACACTGACAGAGTGAAATTTACTTTAAGTGCTTCAGCTAGACCAGTAGCACCTTGAGCACTAATGGCAGTGTTAGACAGATCCAACTCTGTCAGAGTTGAATTCTTTTTAAGTGCTTCAGCAAGACCAGTAGTGCCTTGATCACCAATGTTATTGTTGGACAAATTTAACAATGACAGACTTAAATTTACTTCAAGTGCTTCAGCAAGACCAGCAGCACCTTGATCACCAATGACATTGCCATGCAAATGCAACTCTGTCAGGGTTGAATTTACTTTTAGTGCTTCAGCAAGACCAGTAGCACCTTGAGCACCAATGCCATTGCCATACAAATACAACTCTGTCAGGCTTGAGTTTACTTTAAGTGCTTCAGCAAGACCAGTAGCACCTTGATCACCAATGCCATTGCCAGACAAATACAACACTGCCACGGTTGAATTTAATTTAAGTGCTTCAGCAAGACCAGTAGCACCTTCATCAACAATGCTATTGCGATGCAACTGCAACTCTGTCAGCGTTGAATTTACTTTCAGTGCTTCAGCAAGACCAGTAGCACCTTGGCCACCAATGCTATTGTCATCCAAATGCAACTCTGTCAGGGTTGAATTTACTTTGAGTGCTTCAGCAAGACCAGTTGCACTTTGATCACCAATGCCATTGTCACCCAAATGCAACACTGTCAGGGTTGAATTTACCTTGAGTGCTTCAGCAAGACCAGTAGCACCTTGATCACCAATGTCGTTGCTATCCAAATGCAACACTGTCAGGGTAGAATTTTCTTTAAGTGCTTCAGCAAGAACAGTAGCACCTTGATCACCAATGCCATTGTGACCCAAATGCGACACTGTCAGTGTTGAATTAACTTTAATTGCTTCAGCTAGAAGAACAATGCCAGACTGAATAATCAATTGTGAATCGAGATCAAGACTTTGAAGTTTAAGAAATGAGCCAGAAACACGTGCCATTTTAAGATGAAAATTGCTGTCGCCTCTTCTACATTCCGAAATGAACTCCAGCAAGGTAAGAAAGCATTTTGCGTCATTCACTTGAACCGTTATACTCTTAATAAGGGCTGCTGCTGTTTCCTTGCAACGTGCCGCTAAGAAGCCACATGTGTATGAAAGCACCTCTTTAAGCTCTTTATGGTATCTTCTATCAGCCGCTAACATGTCGACACTGATTTCTTTGTTGAGAAGCTGACAACAAAGATATAGTCCCGCGAAGCATTCTTGGAAACTCTTGTGTAGAAAGCTGTAGTGTCGGCTGGGTCTTAGTTTACTGCTCCCGGTCTCAACTGACAAAAATCCGAATCCAGGTAATTCATCTGCATGACTTTGAAGCTCACTTTCCTCAAAGTCCAACTTGTCTTCAAGTAAACCGTTCAAGGCTATCCGGCCAAGATGTTTCAGTTGAGCGCCGTATACTTCGACGAGGTCCTCGGTTGTTTCTGGTAATTTTTCCTTTTTTCTGTATCTTCTAAGGATACATTGTATGACTTGCTCGTACAGTTGGGTCTCACTTTCTGGGAAAACACCTTGAAATTCTTCACAAATGAAGCAAAGGAGAGCAGCGTTCAGAGGATTTGCCGCCATGTCTTTCAGGTTTCTATCTATTCTCAACTCGGACAGGAGCTTCTCGGCCAAATTTTTCATGTCTTTAAAGTACTTCATGATAAACCCCGTCACGTCTTCTTCGCTAAATCCTTCAATTTGCAGCAGGGTGTCACAGTGTTTTCGTAACTTAATTCCAGCCTCGTGCCGTGCCGTAGCAACCACGCGACACTTTGGAAGTTCTGTTCGGCCTTGAATGATTTCTGTGAAGACTGGTAATTTACTAGTGGGAACCTCATCCAATCCATCGAGAACTAGCAAAACGTTGGACTGATTCTGGCAGATGAAGTTAAAGAATCTCTCGCTAACGTCTTCTTCAACATCTCGAGGCAGTAGTTGATCTTTAATGGCCTCCCATAGGTCAGACTTCATATCACGACACTTCAGCAACAACACTGTTTGGAACCTTGGAAAGCAATCTTCTGCATCTTGTTTTCCTGTAGCCCAATCATATACCAACTTCTTGCAGTAAGTCGTTTTCCCCATGCCAGGCTTTCCTTCAATTAACACTGTTCTTGGTTGTGGACATTCTTCATGTGGTTTAAAGATCCCAGACATGTTGACGATGTTGTCTGTCGTTGTTCCTCTTGTTTTTTTCCTGCTGACCACTTTGAGTCTGGTAAAAATGCTATCAAGATGACAGTAAAACTCTTCACACCAAGGAAATGGTGCGAGCCATCCCTCACGGACTTTGTAAAGTTGGCGAATTCCGTCGATAATCTCATCTGGATCAAAGTGATCTACGAGTAATTAAATAAAAGCTACTTCAAGTAACTTTTCTATCCAGATAGATAGAATCAGGCGGCCTGAAGTTGATATATTTCTTAAATTAAAGCACGAATCCAATCAATAAGACAGAGAAAAGAAAGAAACGGGAACTAATTTTTAATTTATAATTTCTGTGAATTTTTATCTCGATATTTTCAATATTCAGGAAACCTATTCAGCATTACATATCTTGGACCATTTACAAAAGAAATATCTATTAATAGATTTTTCCTTTTTTTTAAATTTGTTAAAGAAATTTTTGATATGTCCTTGACTTCAAAAACTAGGTTTCTATTTGTCACGGAGAAAGAGCGGAATATTGCGACCTTCAGTTGAAATTTCTGCAAAATAGCAGGTCACCGTCACCATAAAGCAGAGTTTAAAAAAAAGCGTTATTGTCCATGATAACAATCTGGAACTTGAAATCTTTTGCCGTTTCGCACCAACTGTAACAAGGTCTTTCAAGCCTACTGACATTTTTCATATGCTGATATATGACTCTTTTCCGTAAAAACCGAAAATAAAAGTCATTCGTCGAAACTGTTATATAAATACCGTTTTCCCAGTTTACTTTCTCGTGACTTAAAGAAGCTACCCCGCCCCGCTAAAAAGGTAGATCTTACCCTCTATCCTCAGTTTCTTTGCTATCACAAGAATTCGGTTCATTAAAGTGTCCAACATTTCTGTGATGTCATCAAGTTTCTTTCTCACATGCTCAAGGCAGTCTCTGTTGCTTTCTAAGAATAAAAACATGTACTCTTTTTAATCAACATAGTCCTGGGTAGTTTTTTTTCATACAAAGAGTGGTTTGTATAGTTACAGTACGCGTTATAAATATCATAATCTAAAATCTATTTGCCGGCTAATACTGTTTAATTTAAACGTTAACAGATGACCACGCCATGAAATGACGATATGATTCAAATAGAAGTCACACAGGCAACAACGGACTGGGCACTTTCTTTTTTCCTAATTCCCAGTTTTTTGACGGTGCAGTAATAAAGCAGATTTGGAAAAAATTAAGACGAGCGTTGATTTGGAGAATTAATCATTTCTTTCCATGCATGCGTTCGATCTAATTAAGGCATCAATCACCCCCCAGCAAATGGTAGAGCCTGGAACAACAAAACAGCTTCATACAGTACATTATCACTTTATTTCACTTTTGCTTTTAGATAGCCTCGATTATTTAGGGTCCAATAAAATCGGCATAAACATATTAACATTATATCTTTTTCTCCTGGTGTCATTTGACTTTTCAACTTTTTGCTGATGGTTCGTATTTCTCTGTTCATCTCTTTGAAATCATCTCTCGTTTTGTCTGAGCATAAAGTGTTGTAAACAGGTTAGGTTGAAACACAATTAAGTCACTCCATACAAACAATAGAGTCATGTTTTCACAACAGAACCTAACTCGGCAAATTTTTGTCATCATGTCACGAAACAAGTAAATGAAACGAGCACTGGTGGAGTAAGTGAGGGACAGAGAGAGAGCGTTTTAGATCGTTTAGAGCAGACAAATATACATTATTTTGGTACTGTACAGCCATAATTCCAATTTTAAGACCCTCACCAACACAAAAGTTTTCAAAAACGATTTAAAAGTTCCACTCACAGCTGAGGATAAGACAATGCCGCATAAAATCATTCAGTTCTTTCTTCCCTGTTTTTTACTGTGCAAAAACTGCATCAGTTTTTATTTAGAGCTGACCTTCATCCTCGGTCTTTCTTGGTGCCATCAAAGTGTGTAACTTCTCACTCATGTTCGCTATCTTACTTTCCATCTGTTGAAGTTTGTCTGAGGATGAAAATTACCAT
>JAHPZR010022626.1:5000-11754 GCA_019787425.1 Platygyra sinensis | reverse complement strand
AATAAATAAGCCGGAAATAATTTACTGTTTTTTTTTTTTTTTTCTCAAACACGGGTTTCTATATCTACTTTCCATATAGATCAGAAATGAACTGTAACATTTCTCACAGTCATCAGAGGTCTCATCCCCAGAAGCTGGCCACTCGGTAATTTAATGGATTTTTAGATGTAGGCGCCCTTCACGTTATGTAATCTGGTAATTGCTGTTCTTTTCGCTGGATAGAGACAATGTTGTGAGCGAAACTCATTTTCGTTAAAGCGCTTGGCTGTGTACATTTCCATTGACCTGCAATAAGCTCAAGTGTTCCAGTTTTGTACCCATTGCAAAATCTGTTTGAATAAAATGGCAGTTCAAACTCAGTTTCCTAAGGGTCAGTTTCCTGGTCCTCACCTTTTGCACCTTGAGAATTATGCTGGACACATGCGCAATTTTACAGGTAATGTGGATTGTTGGGATTTTTAGGGGGGCAAGGTTAAGCCATTTTATCATGCAACAACAATGCCGAGGGAGGGGAGGGGTGTCTAGCTTAAGAAAATGCAGTTTTAATCAAAACTATACACCTAATTGCAACATTCAAGAAATGATGGGTGGCAGTATCTTTAAAATAATCCCTCACTGTGTTATGTATAGAGTTTTAAAAATTCCATAACCTTCCAGGCCTGGAAAAAGAAGATTTATAATTCCAGGACTTCCCATGTTTCCATTACCCATGCAAACACTGATAAGTGTTGCTTAATTCTGATTTAAATAAGGGAAATTTCCCTTTATTTTTCTCTTTAAATTCATCCAGACCTTTTTGATATTGCAATTAGATGTATTTTTAACAGGAGGACTAAACAGAAGACAGAGAATACTGTGACATTCTCTCATTTTTATCAATGATTTGGATATTTCAGAAAGCAATCAGTCACACAGTCAGTGTTAGCGTTATTGAGTTGCTGTGGTGTACTGAGGAGACCCTGAGTAGCATGCAGTACACTCCCCAAAGAATATATTTAATATCTGGCGCTTTAGTCAGTTGAAGTTCTGATAGGATTTGTTCATTACTAGTCTTTAAAGCCAATTTCATTGCTGATCTTTAAGGAAGAATATTATTACATGCAGCTGTAAACAAGCACACCCTAAATATTTGTGGCTGTTTGGGGTCTAAAATTAACTTTGTGACTTTGGCTACAGCTTTCAACCTAATGAAACCTTTCCATCACAATCTAGTGATGTGCGGTCGCCAACAGTTTTCCTCTTTATGGTAATGGAAGTCAAGATGAAAAGTCTGCTATTGGCAAAAGGGGTCTGAATTCTCTGTCAGTGTAATTGCTTTGGCCAAAATTAACATTAATTTGGGAATGAGATAAATATATGACAGTGGCATAGTCCTGAAAATAGTTATCCCCCCATTGATGGCCAGTAAAAAATTCTTATCATCAATGTGAACTTTTTAGCGGCACTGGCAGCTAGGAAGGGGTGATTTCAGACTCTGCTCTTGCCCCTCTAAAATTCCAAATTTTGGGGGCTTCCCACTGTCTCAGGTGTCTGTGGTGTTGCCTTCAGCGAACAATGTGGTCAATGTGGTAAACCCTTTTAATTATTCTTTCTTTCGTTTTAAGCCCTATTGCTGCAGTAGCCAAAACCCAACTACTCAGACACACTCTCAAAACCTGGATGCGAAAGTAACTTACTAATCATCTTTTTCAACTTCTGCCATTCTTTCATGACATCTATCAACCTCCATGCAACATCTACATTCTTCATGCTGGACAGCAAACTCCAACGAACAATTTATACACTTGCACCTATAACTATTAAACCATAACCTTACATATACATGTACGGGTAAGCTTAAATTCAAAATGACATTAACAGTTAATTGACACCAAAACTATGTATAAATAAACTTGAAATACATGAAGAACTAAAACTTTTTTTTTCTTTTTTTTTTAAATTCTTTAACTTTTATTTGGTTTTACTGACATTTACGCTTTACAATATACTTGCTAATTATTTTTTCTTTAGGCTACCTACATACAATAACGTTACATTCCTCACTTAACAGTACACCGCAGTTACATTACAACGTTTATCTACAAAATTACTGGGCTATACTTACACCACAAAAAAAGAAAAAAAAACAGAAACAAAATAAACAAACTACGAACGAGGCCGCCAGTCCTGGTGTAAGGTTTTGGAAGAATAGAGAGTAAAATTTGAAAGTAATGTAAATAGTAAAAAGGGGATCTGCTAAAAAAAAAAAGGTAGATTAAAGTGACAGTTCATTTGAAAAGATTCCATTTCGATTTAAATTTCTTAACAGTGTGTGTCTTATAAGCATAACACTCGTAAATTCGGGAGAGTTTTCTTTAATTTTGATGAATAAATGTGATATCTGCCAATTAGAAGTGCATGATGTAGAAGTATGTCCTCTGTACTATCAACTAGCCCCAGGCAGGTTGGTAAGGTCAAAGAAAAGTCCTGAGGCTTTATCTGTCGCTGTATCAACCAATGTTGGATTTTTTGCAAAAAGGTTTGGACGAGTTCACAGCCCCAGAAAAGGTGGATCAGGCTCTCTGCGTTTTGTTCACAGAAAGTACATTTGTCTGTTAAAGAGATACCGATTTTATGAAGATAATCATTCGCTGCAATTATTCTGTGAAGAAATTTAAATTGGAAAGTCTGAAGTTTAGTTTCTTTCGTGCAACAGAAAGGCAACATATATGACTTATCCCATTTTATTAGATTTTCGTAATTTTCGCAGTCGGTTATCCATTTACTCTGGCTTTTATCAGGTGTTGAAGTGATTCCTTTGACAATTAACTTATAGGCCTCCTTGCAAAAGCTGGAGGACGATAGTAACATTTGACTACGAGAAAGTTGGTCTTCGGAGTTCATCCTAGCCTGGACCGGAAACAACCTTTTTAGTTTCGAAGTGGGATTGATTGATTATCAGGGTTCAAATTACAGTCTAGAACTGTATTAAGGGTAAAAAAATCTAGGTCATATAAACAAGTGAGCTTGTCCAGGTCTCGTTTAGTTTTACAAAAGGTCGATAGCGAGTTATTAAATTGGCCATGGATTTGAATTAAGTTTCCTGTATAGTTGAAAAACGGTAGTTCCTTTAAAGTCAATCTGGCAGATTTCTCTGCTACAGCTTTAGATCCTTTCATAATAACATTCAATATAAATAACTAAAATAGAAGAATATCAAAGTCAAATCCCACTTAGCTGGCAGGGTCCATTTGATCTGATCGGGACTCACGCTCTCTTAGTTTGGATAAATCGCCAAGTGACTCCAGACGAATCGCCGTTGATGTCAGTTAAGTTAGTTTAGTTAAGACATGACCCACCTAGATTAGCTATGCTACCTGTGGGCATGTCCAATTTGTTAAAATAATTATTAGAAAATAAAATAATGTATGTAAATGTATGTTTCGCCAGGGCGGCGACCACACCAAAGTATCTTAAGAAAGTGATATTAACATTATAACGAGTTTTAAAATCCTCATACCTCAAAAAGTCAAACTTTTGATCTAACAGGTCTTTGGCCTGATTAACTCCTGCACGAGCCCAATCCGAATAAAAGATTGGCCGGTTTGCAATTCTTATAAGGGAGTTGTACCAAATTGGCGCGTTGCCGAAGTGTGTTGGGTTTTCTTCATGTGTAAGATTTGACCAGATTTCGATTACTTCCTTGGTAAAAGAATCCTGAATGTTTAAACCAGCTACATCAGCTTGCTTTAAGTTACCAGTCAGAAGTAGTTTACCGTGATGTTGTTTAGAAAAAAAGTCAAAAAAGAGTTTCCATTTTGCTTGATTGTTGTTATCAAGATACTTCGTTACCCATTTTGATTTCAAAGCATAATTGAAGGATCGAATATCTAACATTTTTAATCCACCATCTTTATATTCATTTAACATCACACTTCTTTTAATTTTATCTCCTCTCCCATCCCAAAGAAAATTGTACAAAAGTTGATGTATTTCTTTCAGATAAGATTGTGAAGATGGCAAAGATGACATGATGTAAACAAGCTGAGATGCAGCTAAGCTTTTAATAACAGTAATTTTTCCTAGCAGAGTTAATCTTCTAAGCTGCCAACAACTTAAGATTTTAGAGATTTTCTCCTTCTTTTCCTGGTAATTTAACAAGACAGCTTCTTCCTCGCTAATTGAAAACCATACTCCGAGGGATTTAACCTTCCGAATACTCCACTTGATGTTTTGATTTATTGCCAGCTTATCCGTTCGGTTTTTAAAAGATCCAATCCAGAGAGCCTCGGTCTTCTCGTAGTTGACTTTTAGGCCCGACAATTTGGCGAAGATGTTAAGTAACACAAAGGATCTTTCTATTGAGGCCCTTGTACCGTCCAATATTAACGTGGTATCATCAGCATATTGACTTATTTTGCATTCATTATCCGAAATTTTAATGCCACGAATTAAAGTAACTCGTCTTACAGCTGTCCCTAGAATTTCAACACATAAAATGAAAAGGAAGGGGGACAGGGGGCAGCCTTGACGCACACCTCTACTTAAGTTAAAAAAATCTGATGACCAGCCATTGTTTTGTATACTGCTGCTGATGTCGGTGTAAAAGAGTTTTATCCAGAGTATAAGAGAATCTCCAAAGTTATAATATCTCAGATTTTTTTCAATAAAAGACCATTCAAGAGTGTCAAATGCTTTTTCAAAATCGATGAATAGGAGAAGTCCTGGAATTTTTTCGATGTCTGTATAACTTAAGATACTGTTTAACAACAGTATATTTTCCCCAATAAACCTGTTTTTTTGGAAGCCTGTTTGATCGTTATTAATCACCGAAGGCAAGGTTCTTTTTATTCAGTTAGCGATGGATTTTGCAGCAATTTTATAATCACAATTCAGAAGCGAGATGGGTCTCCAGTTTTTTATGTAACATAATGATTTATCTTTCTTTGGAATCAGCGTTAATAATCCTCTTCTCTGTGATATGGAGAGAAGGCCTTTAGCATGGGAAGCGTTTATAGAGGCAAGAAAAAAGGGCTTAATGTCATTCCAGAAGACTTTATAAAATTCAACTGGAATTCCGTCCGTTCCAGGAGTCTTGTTTGATTCCATATTTTTTAAACTTTCCAGACATTCTCTAGCCGTTAGCAGACCTTCACAAAGATTTCTTTCGTCGTCACTTATTGTACATTGATTCCCTTGTTGAAAAAAGAGGTCTTCACCAGAAACGGTTTGACAGAAGCTATTGTTTGACGTGTACAGTGTCTGATAAAAGCGTTTGGCTTCATTAAGGATTTCTTCATCTGTGTTTAGGGTGGTGTTGTCATCGATTTTCAGATTTCTTATTGTTTTACTATTAAAATGCCTTTTTTGCAACTCAAAAAAAAATACCTTGCATTTTTCTCCCCTTCATTATACCAACGTGATCTGGACCGGATAATCGAGCCTTGGGTTTTGTAGTTAATCACTTGCTCTAGGCTTTGTTTCTTAATCTCCAGTTCCATACGAATTTCACGCTTCTTAATTTCAGAAATGTTATTTTCAAGTTTGCGCTCCAGCATTGAAATCTCGGTCTCAAGGGTCTTCTCAGTTCGTTTTTGTTTTGCTTTCTGTTGTTTTACATATTTAATCGAACTTGCTCTTATCTGCATTTTCATCACATCCCATAAAAGTATCGCGTCTACCGACTCGTCCTCTTTGTAATCATTCGACAATTCATTTATATGGTTTCTTTGATAAAGTTTATATATTCAAGATCCTTTAGAAAACGAGTGTTCAACTTCCAGAAACCTCAGTGGTCCTCTGGGGTTTGTCTTAGTGCCAAGAGTCAAAGTAATAATAGAGTGATCGGTTTTAAAGCCCGGTAGAATATCCGCCTCAAGCGCATCGGTAGATAAGCTTGAACTGATCAAAAAAAAGTCTAATCTACAATGAATTTCAGGTTTATTTCTTCTCCACGTGAAGCGAAGAATATCCGGATGAAGATCACGCCATGTCCGTCAGATTCATATTTTCTTTGAATTTTTCAATTTCCTCTAAAGATTTACAATGAGTGGTATTCTTTCCTCCTTTCTTATCTTTTTGGATATTTTGTACTAGGTTAAAGTCTCCTCCTAAGAGCAAATGCTCACATTGGAAAGTGGATAGGTTATCAAAGATACTTTTAAAGAAATTTGGATCATCATTATTAGGTGCGTAGATATTTTGTAGGGTTATAATTTTGTCTTCGGTTTTGATATCAACTGTGATGAATCTTCCCTCGGGATCTGAAAAGTATTTTTGAATCTCAAAAGAGAAATTGTTGTTAAATAAGATGGAAACACCTGCTCTGGAGCTCGAAAGACTGCTGAACAAACCTCTATACCCCCATTCAGCTAACCATAGTTCTTCTATTTCTTTCGAACTGTGCACTTCTTGCAAAAAGTAAACAGAATATTTTTTGTTCCTTAGCCAGTTAAAAGTTTCTCTTCTCTTGATCTCGTTCGATAGTCCCCTAACATTCAAGGAGCATATCACTAAATTATCAATTTTGGAAATATTTGACATAACTCAACTGAAAGCCTGAAGGTGAACCTGGAGTGCCGACCTCGTAAGATAGAAAAACAAAACACAAACAAAGACAAAGATCGCAAGGAGAAAAATCACATAACCAAAAAACAAAATAATTTAGCGACATGAACTGTAAACAAAAATACATGACAGTTAAAATAACATACTTAGGGCACATAGATGTTTCTATCAGCAATAGGATTTCAACGGCAATAGGTTGGCTACATTT
>JAHPZR010022625.1:0-12284 GCA_019787425.1 Platygyra sinensis | reverse complement strand
GACGTCATCTATGATCTATTAAAGATGAAACAACAACTACATGATAAATTAAATGTTAGGAGAAAAAAATCCCATCTGGGACTCGGATTTTTTCCGAGATCTCCTAACATTTAATTTATCATCTATGATCTATTACTGAACAGACGCACGGCAACATGGAATCTATTTGGTAACCAATCAGCGGGCGTATTTTCTTAGGACTGTTTTTTTAATGAATTTTAGTCATTTCTGGTGACTATGGTTACCAGTGTGTAGTTCCTGCTTGGTATAGCCCTATAATCTCATGTTGTTTATGTTAGAGGATACATTTTCAGACATTAATGTCCCCAGCCCTAACGTAATTTTTATCACTATATAGCACATCAGGGAAAGGGTGAAAGCGGGCTGGGGGCGGACAGTAATTCCGCTCTCTCAAACAGAGCTCAATGTGGATAATGTTCTTTTGGAATAATATCACGCAATTTATCAGGGACAAACAATCTAAAAAAAATTTAGAAAAGCACACTGGTACCTTGCTTAATAATAATGAAACATCATCCTTTTCATTACTTACCGAACTATTTTCCTTCATTTTTTAAAAAAAAATCACAAGTTTTTTCGTCATTGATAACTTTAATTTTAAGGGGCAGAAAATTAGTCTATCTAGATGTTCCCCTCCTCTCTAGTTAACAAATAGATTCCATGTTGCCGTGCGTCTGTTCAGTAATAGATCACAGATGACGTCAAAATGTGGTAAGAACAAAAAAGTGGCACACGAGGCGTAGCCAAGTGTGTCACTGATGTTCTTACTACATTTTGGCGCCTTCTGTGATCTATTACTGAATCAAACGCACGGCAACATGGAATCTATTTGTTTTATATAATAACAAAACAAACTACTAGAGATGGGGCTTTTTTATTTCAAAATTTTGCCCCGCCCTTCCTCACTTTGGCGAACACGAAAAAAAGCTATTTGACGTGATCTATGATGTACACAAAATGAAGCAATTTCATTGATTACTATGCGTAGCAAAGAATTGCGATTGGTCGAGGAAAAATGACGCCACTGTCAAACCTGACTCGAGCGTCACTCCTCTTGCAATGAAACTTACAGCGAAAGCAGAATTGAATTGCGAAATCTACAAATCTTGAAGAAAATGTAGGAAAATCAAGTCAGTTTTTGCCATCGGAGCAGCCCTTTCAGTAAGCCGAAAAGCTTGGACATTGCCTTGAAAATTACAGGAGCTGAAAAAATATCCTCGGAAATCTTGTGGTTGCGGTCAACCTAGAGGCCATTTGATTCGAGTTTTGACTGAGAGGAGCCTAAATGACGGTGGAGATTTTTGTTTTCTGTGGTTGGTGGTTCTCAAATCAGCTTGATATAGTATCGGAGACACATTTTAGCTGTGATATGTACTGTTGACCGTGAGCTGTGGTTAGCTATACTTAGCTCGCTGCTGTGCCCTGAAACAGACAGGAATATTCGCATCGGAAAGCAAGGTTATGTATTTATTTTACCGATTTTACAGCGGTTATCAGTCACACGCGCCCTCCAACGATTTTTTTCCATTTCGAAAACTACGTTTTGGTGGACGTCAATCAAATGTATCCATGACAATAACGGCGTCAAATTCTCAGAGTATCCGAGTTGCTCTTTCATATCTTTACTTGACTCGTCGATAAACAGAAACTGAGAAGTAAGACTTATAAAATCGTTTGAAGCGCCTTTTCGTTCGTCTCGCTCACAGGCAATGCTTTGAAGCTACAAATTTACAAACATTGTACAACCACAACAACATGAGAATGAACTAAATATAAATATAAACTTTATTACAGAATGAACTACAAAAGTCCAACTGCTAATCTCTTGCGGCTTTCGTTACCTTTTTATTACTGACATTCCCACGTGCCGTGTGGTTCTCTTGACGGTTTGCTTTGCATATAATTTGCCTGTCTGGTACTAGTATTCCAACCACGCTTGAAACTCGTCAAGATTGATCTCTGCATGCCTTGATTATCAGTATTTTAGCAAGGCGAATGACAAAAATTTCTGCGGTGAAAATAATCTGCATCCATAACAAGCTGATAAATAGTCAATCTCCACATAAAGCGGCTCATTTCTGAGGCCAACTTTTTCAGCTACCTTGTATCTTTCCTTTCTTCAGCTTTCTTCGACTTTCTCTTTGGCGGATCGCTCACGGCTCTAAATATTTTGTTCGTACGCCGCCTTCTTCACAAACGTTTCGCTCGCAAAAAGTGTTTATGCTATGCAATTCAAAGACAAACCATGTTTCCTCTACATAAGAGCCCTCCATCTCAGCGAAATTGCAAATTACTTTGTCAGAATAACTGAGCGATTATTCCTGATCCAACGACCATCGAACATGGCCGTGAAACTGACACGACGAAATGAACACGAATATTGTCATGGATACATTTGATTGACGTCCACCAAACTTAGTTTTTGAAATGGCAAAAAATCGTTGAAGGGCGCGTGTGACTGATAACCGCTGTAAGTAGTGAAGTTTTGATGTTTCATTCCTGACATCAATCAGTATGTCAACGGGTTGTTTTGACACTGGGAAAAATTGAATTTTTTAAATAAATTAATCTCAGAAACATTTTGTTTATTGGGTTTGTTAAATTCAAGATAAAGCAATGGTTCTCGGCTTACCAAGACCAAGTTTGTGCTTGGTTAAGTCTCGCTCAACTGCCGACTGAGACTGCTGGAAAATTATTTCTGTATCATTTTCTAAAAGAAACGGCTTTATCTCTCATTTTCTGTCTTCTCGAACCTGTTCAATGCCTTGGCAAGACTTTTTTGTACCTTCTCTTTTGCCCAGCTAGTCACGTAAAATTTTCTTCTAATTCTTAAAACTTTCCGCCATTTTAAAACGGCGGAGGGAAAAATTTTGTAATGATGACGTCAATCGCGCATCTGTCCTCCAATAGATCATAGGCGACAACCAATCAAAACGCGAGAATAACTTGGGTTCTTATATAATTTCCAATATACCATGTAAACTAATTAAGTGCTGTAAATTTGTATCGTATGTTTAATTTCCTTTTCAATAATAATAATAATAATAATGTGTTATTAGAGATTAGAGGAACAAAAAAAAAAAGGCTTGAATAAATGGATGTTTATAAATCATGAAAACAGTTGGCTACGTTACGTAAAATAAGACCGTTGCATGATTTTTAAGCCACTGCAAAAATGGTTTCTTATCTGCTACGCGTACGAAATAATTAGATATTACACACTATACATTTACTCACGTATGAAAGTTGAAAAGTTTTCGTAAATTAGTATGTGCTGGTCCATCCAAAAAAGATTACATTGCCGATAACTTATGTCTGCAAACACTACGCGCTGCATCTCGCAAGATCTTCATTAGCATTAGTCAGCGTTGAAAAAAATACTTGAAACGTAAAGGGAGAAAGCTTAATTTAGTTCAGAAATCAGGCACGGGATTTTTCTGTCGGGAAAGTAAAATCAGTATTTCCTTTGTAAGCCCGCAGTACAGGCGTTATTTCGGAGCAGAGTGCCATTTCCATGACGCAATCTTGGATTGTAGTTCGATGCTTTGTGTAGAGGCTTGTTGTAGAGGCGGAAAGGCGAGGCACTTGCCATTTTTCTCCACTTCACGCCTCGAAGCTTCCCCTCGGCAAATATTTCCTACAAGGTTTCATTTAGGCTGTGAATAGCTGAAATGTCATAAGTTCCCAAATTGTGTTGAATTTTCAAGTTAAAAAGACGGTGAGGGAGTTTGAAAAGTAACATAAAGACATTATCTCTTGTAGGTAACATCTGTACCTAACAGTCCTAGCAGCATAAATAATGATGCGAGTGACCCCTAACATTGTACAGCCGAGTACAGGGGTATACTATTTGATCTGTTATTTCATCATTTTGTTATGGTATTCGGTGTAATAAAGGTGGATTTTAGTTTTATCAGCTGAAGCGGAAGGATGATAACATCACTTATATCACTCAAACCGAACAAAATCATAGTGTGGCACGAAACACAACCAAAGCATGGTTACGTCAAGACTGCTTGGATAATATTATTTTAAAAGGCGCTCGAGTACATCATCCTAGCCAAAGCTGAGTCATCTACAGAGAGGACTAAGCGCGAAAGTAGCTGCATTGACTTTCAAGATTTCCAACTGAAAAAAAAGTTCATTAATTCTGTTTTAGAATATTTACTCTGGGTTATCAAAAGTATTCTAAAGCGCAACAAGCCATAATTCCCGAAGCAGTTTAAGTTTATCACAAGTGTATAGCGCACACACAAAGTATATTTCCTTTGATGGAAACGGAAATTGTCGCCCACGAGCAAAAACGGAGCCATTTAGAAAATGTACCAAATATTTGCAGATTGCCTCTGCCCCTAAGTGGTTTTCAAGTTATAAGAACCCTTAAACGCTATTCTCATTTTCCCGCGACATGATAACTTGTTCAACAACATTTTTGTTCTTCAGTCCGAGTCTTTAGACGTTTTCTATTGTGGTCAAGTGACATACCAAATATGGGCGTGGTTCGAAGCATTTAAATGAAACGTGTGATCGAACAAATACGGTAAACTTTGATGCCCACTGGACTTCAGGAGCCAAAAAAAGTAGGTTTTGAGATTTCCTTAGCAACAGGCTTCTAGTTAAGTTTCTCCCCCCTTAATTAACACTGATTACTTCAAGCCGTCTTGATTACCCGGAGCTGGAGGTGGAGACTCCCACATACAAAAGGATGGGGGTGCTCGTCATACTTTTTGAGACTCTTTTAGGTGTTAAAAAAGCTGTTTTAGTATCTCTTAGCTTAGTGTGTTCAGCTTTCAGAGGTCCATAGTGGGAGCTTTTGTGGCACCTTTAGCTTTAAGGAAAAAAAAAAAAAAACAGATCAGAGGATATTTCAAAATCAACTTTTATTTTTAATTTTTTTTCTCAGTACTGGTACCTCTAAAGGGTAAAAAAAGACCACGGCCACAAGACAGGGTTTTTCCGGTACATTTTCAGTTTAGGAGTTTCTTTCAAAATTTCTAACCAGTTTTTATGGGAGTCCCCTAGTGCTCGGGCTTGTTAAATACAATCTGCAGAGATAGAAAACGTCACGCAACTAATCGCGCGCTGAACTAAACTTGGCTTGAATGTCTTGAATAGCTTCTCTTTAATACTTTTGATAAAGTTGGTTGATACTTATAAAGTAAAACAAACAAAAAAAAAATGATACGAATGTTTGAGTATTATTTTCATCATCTGAACTAAGAAATCTATCACCGCGGGCCGCGTTTTCTCTCTCTCCTCTGCATGAAGTATCGTCGGCCTGGTCACACTGAAAAAAATGTTTTCTTTTTTGGGGCCGAGTTTTTCGAGACACCCGTGCTCAGTCGCTCGTGAACGACGTAATCTAAGAATTCTGTTTTGTGAAGAAAGTTTTGGAAAGAATCAAAGATGTCAATTGTATACGTTGGAAAGGGGGACAGTAGTGGTCACGAATTATATATCTATGATACCGAGACGAACAACTCAGTTGTTTGGAAAAATCAAGAATCGTGTAAAATCCTCCAGGATGAGGCAAACAATAAGCAGTTGGATAAAGTAAAAAGTTAATACTCAACGAAGCAACTTCAATCATAGTAAGTAATTTAGCGTAAAGTGTGTGTTAAATTTATCCTGTTTTTTATTGTGTTCAGGTCAATACAAGCTTCGAAGCCCGAATAAATATCGGTAGATACTTCATGAACAGTATACGAAGTATCTGTTTACTACTTTGTTGACAGCGCTTGGCATGGTTGTTGACAAAGTATTTGGGTTGTTGACAGCATTCACGGCTTGACCTTGAAAGGTCAAGTTGTTGAAACGTGATAAGGAATTTGGGGCTGATATGAAACGAAGTGTGAAATTGAGATAAATTTTCGTTGAATGTAACGAAAGTGATCTCTTGAACTTGAGTCAAATACCTCTTGTCCTTGAAAGGTAATTTCTTGAAAGTGACGACGTTATTTTGTTGAGCTTGATTCTAAATGTCTTGACCTTGAGAGAAAATTGGTTGAACGTAAATTGATTTTGTTGAGCTTGATTGAAATCTGTCTTGACCTTGATAACAAATTCGTTGAACGTGAGGCCAATTTTGTTTCTTGAATTTTGCACCATTTGGCTTTCCACACACGTGACCAGCTACGGACTTTCTCATTTTGAGCAAATGGTGCGGGTTTGAAAAACCAAATCGCTGTTATTATGTTTAAGAGATGACCCACAAATAGTTTTTTTCGGAGGCAAAATCATGTAACTTTCATTTTCATAAAAAGGATGTCACATGACCTCTTAGTGCAAGTGGCCTATTAAACCAATGACGGCAAAAGTGCAACCTGCTGGCAAATTATTGGACCGATGCCGTCAAAATGACGACAAAAGTGCAGTCCGCTGCAGATTATCTAAGAACGGGAAAATATTTTTGAATAAATAATAAACCATGATTGAATTCGGCTTTCGTAGATATGAAGAATTCTGCAGATCTCGGAGGGTGTTATTCTCCTCGGTCTTGCTATTTGTCCTTGGTCATTATTTGTTCCTCGAAGCTCGCAGTTTTTCTTGAGCTACGCTCTCGGAAAATTGTCCGCCTCTCGGAGCAGATAATGTCCGCGGACAAATATCCTAGCATTTTTTCGAGCCAGATGGACGCTAATGTCTCTATATTTTCGAGGTCCTAATTCCTGCTAATGGTAAAATGGCTACCTACAGTAACGCACAAAATTTACCTGCATTTTCCGAAAGCTCCCGTTTAAAAAGTGAAAGCGTTGTAGAAAAGATCAACCCAGGAAATCAAAAGACCTTATTTCCTCTGCTTATTGCCGGTGTAAAATTTGAAAGAGAGTTGAACCTAAATTTTTGACGAATTTTTAAAATTTATGCTTTGCGACAGAGCTCACCAACTCCGAATTTAGACGAAATTCAAGGCTCAAAAAAGCACTCTGGTATGTGCCTTCACCCAACGAGACTATACTCTGGGGAAGAACAATCATTTCAACTACACGTCGGGCGAAAAAAAAAATGGGGTAAATTAAACAGCGAATTCTGACAATATTTTCAAAACATGTCACTTGAGCAATATGAGCGACCCTTTGACCTTTGATGTCAACTCGGAAATCAACACACGGGCTGCTCTTAATTTGACTTTCATTCATCGGAATACCCGTTTCTTTACTTTTGTTTGCTTTGCTTACATATTCTTAAGCAGAGGAAGTTATGACTTTGAATTTGGAGGTATCTACCCGCTATAAAATAAGAACAGCTGGCATATTTTTGAATTTGACCCACTTCGCATTTAGACGTTTACGTTATAAAACTCAAGTTGATCGTCGAATTGCATGTTAAATTTCGCTTTTAGGAAACGGCGGTATCTTAAAACAAGGTAGCAACAATCAAATTAACTTAATGCGTGGGAATTATTCCTTACCTTGGCGAGTTTTTCCGACGGGAAACCAATTAGCAAAACACAGAGCGAAAGCACTGAACCGTGCTGAACGTGACAGTAACGTAACTCAGCGATGTCCGGAGAGGAGGGGGTGAGGTAGGGGCGGCATTGCACAAGTGGTTTCTCTTACTTCAATAGGCCTTTTGCAACAAACGATCACATGTACTGAAATCTGCTATGCTGGAGGGTAAGCTTATTATTATTCCCGCACTGGGATATTATAACAAAAGGCAGGTCTGATTGAGGTCTCTTTGTTTTAACGTCCCGGTGCGAGAATAATAATGAGTTTGCCCTCCAGCATGGCGGATTTTGTACCAAGTGATCGTTTGTTGCAAAAGGCCTATTTTGAACGTTCATGGCACAAATTTTCACTGCGTTGGTTAGACTCAATGATTTAAGGTCATTCCACTAAAATAGAACCTGCATTGAGATTTTTGTAAATCTTTGCCTTTATAACGTTTTTACATGACATCATCACTTTCTAAAATCCAAAACTAACGAGCCACCAATTTTTTTTATTCTCATCAGGCGTAAGAGGCGGTATATTTATATATTTTACAATTTTACAGCTAATAGCATGCTTTGTTTGGAAACCAGAGCAGTTTGAAGTTCAGGGTCATGGAGGTGCGTGACACAAGTTTACGATCGAGTTTGTTGAAAAATGTATACTTACCTCGTGATTTTGAGCCTTTTCAGAAGTTAGGGCATTAGGAAAAGTGCTTACATAAATGCTTGTTTGTTCAGTACTGATAATCAGTCGCCTAGATAGCCAAAGTAAGTTCCAGATGCTTACACTATTTTCCGGCCACCATATTTGTGTACCACAGAGGTACACCAACATGGCATTTTCATACTAGGCTCTGTAAAATTCTGCGAAACATTTCGACGAATATCTAAAGTTTGAGAGAACGCACAGGCCTAAAACTTGGAGAAGTGTTCCATTTAGTTGTCTTCTATAACATCAAAATTTCTTAGCTTTTTCCATTGGATGGTTTTTGGTTTATTATTATTTTTTTTACTGCGTGGTAATGTAAACGATGTATTGATTGATTACATTATAGGAACTTAAAATTTGAGATAAAATTGAGGGAACACCATTTTCGTTTAGGAGCAACAAAACCTCGTTTATAGCCAATAAATCATTACAATAGTACCATGATTGTAGTCACAACTGCATGCTAATTTCACGTTTCCGACGATTGTTTTTGTTGTACACTGAGAATTGGTCCATATTTATCCTTCACAGAGACATTTATCACTCAGTTCAAAACAACAGAAAAAATAATAGGTCACCATACTCGTTTGTGATAAAATGACGATTTACCTCTATGGCGAGGTCCAACCGTAAAGAAAATGCAGCCATTTTTTAATGTGTGAGCGCTAATCACGCGTGAAATTATGCGCAGTAGGGATGCACAATGCAGTACTGGGGAACGACCTTTGCCTCAGGTCGTTTGAATAATAGAGCATGAAAGAAAACGATAAATCCACTCTAAGCAAAGATTTATTGGTTCCTTTGATACAGATGATCATATGGTGGGGGTGCACTTGACCACACCCAAAATGTTGGCGCCACAAAATCGATAGGCTGATTTGGGTAGCACTGTCGAAATTAGGGAAGGTGAAGCTTAAACAAATTTGTAAGAACTTAGGTGTTGGTATAGAGAAAAGTTTTGGAAAAAAAGCTCTTGTCAATGTTGTTTGCAATTCGCTGGATATCTCAACATCAAGCACTGCATCAAGGACGGACTCGAAATCGAATGTTGTTGGCGAGATGCAGGATATCTCTTCTTCGAAGATACCTTTGATTAAAGAACTCCAGAAGCTAAACGATTGGAAGAAAAGCTTGCTATCCATCCCGCAGCTAATGGATGAGGCCCTTGTTAAGGAATTTTTGCTTGGGGTTGGTTACAGCCAAACTGATGTGAGAAAGTACAAGACCCTTCGAGCTTGGCAGCACAAACAGGGAATTCACTCAGTTAAGTAAGCAGTGAGTGTAACATATCATAGTAGACTCCTGATTTGCATCATATATGCGGACAAATTAATTGCGAAACCATGGCCTAAGCGCTTCTGCAATATTATAACAATGTGATTTATTTTTTAATTGGAACTGTGTCAATTGTCAAGGGAACTCAATGAGGGAAACTATCCGTTTTATGTTACATTTTTTAATGCTGCAGCACAAGCTTATGTATCTGTTTCAATGTAGAGATTAATTTAGTTTTCTTTAATATTTTTCTTCAACCAGATTTTACCTTTACATATATTTTGATGTGATCTTTCAGGGTTTGTTCTTTGCCAAAATATCCTACCATGTGGGCCTTAAGGGGATGCTGCAATCCATCGTTTTCCACGGACCCAGAGGAAACAAAGATTGTGTACATAGTGCTTGAGAAAGATACCAGCAAGCCTGTTTATGCTTACTGTTCTTGCGCTGTCGGGTAAGTAATCAATTATGTTTTACAACTTATCTGTTCTTAATTCAGAAAAGTGAAGCATACTGTGATCAGAACATTTTGTTCTCGCTGTCACTGTAACAGGCAAGTTGTTGTAGTTTCATTCAGGCCTGTTTTTATGATCATTAGTATGCTGACCGCAGAATTCAGGTGTGTTATGTGGTTGACTAGCTGTCCTGGAAAATGAAACCTTTCAATACCAACTTCTCTGTAACATGGCTGTCTAAAATAACATTTATCAGATTAAATTTATTGAATGATCTTTAACACCTTTCTCAAGAAGTTTATTTTATATTAGGGGTTTGGTAAATTTCTATTATTACTCCTGCAGATTACGAGGTGACTGCAGCCATGCTGGTGCTCTGTTATTTGTACTTTGTGACATTGTTTCTGAAGGCAAAACAACCTTGCCAGCAGATCCAACCTGCACAGACCTACCTTGTAGCTGGTCAAATCCTAAAGGTGAACAAAACTTAGCTTAGCTTTCATGTCACCTTCCCTTTTAATTTCATTTGAAAATAGTATATGTACCCATAGTTTCCTGAATAAGAAAGACAAATAATTTTCATTCAATTTCTTCTCTTTAGGTACCTCTGTTGATCCAGTAACCATTGAAGAAATCCATTTTTATAAATCAAAATTTGGTGAGCAGCCTCCTGCAAAGAAATTTAGAGCAACCCCTACAGTTTCAGAGCATTTTTTTGGAGTTTCTAGAAATGATGTTAGTGAAGAGACTGATAAACAAATGAAGCAGAACTTGAAAATGGCAATACTTGCTGCCAACAATGACAAGCCCATTCCACCTGTTTATTATCTACTAAAAAGCAAGTTCATGGAATCTGAATGTGCATTTGATGAAACCCATGAGCTACCAAAAGAGCTGGATGAGGATGATCCCAGACTGCTCCCCAGTTATGCTACTGATGTTGAAGCCACTCCTTATGTGCAAATATCCTCTGACAATGTTTCTCTCCCACAGATCATATCAGCTCCATGTCAAAAAACACCCAAGGAGAACACAACTCTATTGTCTGTGGTTTCTCCAGCTGAACAGTGTAAATCTTCCAAAGAAAGTCGCATGCCCTTGGGTCCTGTTACATTATTTTGTGAAAATGGCACATTTGATGAAGAAAATAGGTTTCAACCCCCGATTACCTATCCAGTTCAAATTCCATCAATACCTCCAATGAGTGACAGTGCTTTTGAGTTCTACAATAACAATGTCAAGGTTTCAATTCAGCAGAGCTGGGAAATCGAAAAAGAAACTCGGCCTCAATCTTCTAGTGAGCTTTGGTTTAAACAAAGAAAACTCAGATTGACAGCTTCTAATTTTGGAAACATAATTAAACGTAAAAAGGCAGATGTGTCAAAACTTGTAAACCGCGAATCAAAGTGGGCGGAGATCAATTGTGACCCACTGGACCGGATAGATAGGATTACATTGTATTTCGGGATATACGATTGGTAAGCTGAAATATCAACTGTCTGAGTGTCGCGTTCATATGCTATGAATTCTCCCGTGAGTTGGAAAATTCTCCCTTTTCGGCTGCTTAAGATGGATTCTAAGTAGCGATTTCTGGCGAAAAACACGGAGGCGAATACATAATTATAAGAACCTGTATCGATAGTACAACTTTATTCACGAACGCGAGAAAAATCTCTGGATTGTAGTATAAAAACATAGGTCACGTAACACATTTCACCGCGTGACTCTCCAGTTAAATTTCAAAAGTCCGCCAAAATTTAAGCAAAATAGACCCCCAAATAAGGAATTTTGCTAGGTTCTAGTCTTTATGGGCTTGAAGGAACGCCTGGTCAATGAATTATCAAAATGGTGGCTTTGATTAGTCTGAAAACAATGAAATCGGCGAGGTTTTACATGGGTATCCGATCCTCTTATGGCGTTTTGGAGAGCTTACTGGGCGCTGTAATGTTGCGTAAATTGGATGAGCAAAACCGAACCCGGAATGAACAGAAACAAAGCAATTTTTTTAGAATGAAACACACGAATGTTGGAACTTGTCGAACAGATCGACGGTGAAGGTGAACATGGCTCATATCTTGGTACAAACCTACAAGGATTTCTGACACACCGCAGGTTGCTCAGTGTAAGTGACTGTGATGGCGTCGTAAAATGTAACTTTTAAGAATATGGAAAAACCGAGCCGAAATTCGCAGTTTTCATGCCGTTCGAAGCTTCGAAACAAACTTCGGGAATATAGGACCTAAATTAGATCGACGGTAGCTTGTGGAATTTGAAATGTTTGGATATACGAAACAATTAAAAATTATTCCCATACATTTTCTTTAATCGGAAGACAAGACAGAGCGTGAAGTGTTACGCTTCAACTGCGCATGTCGATTCAACATTTCTG
>JAHPZR010022623.1:17500-24830 GCA_019787425.1 Platygyra sinensis | reverse complement strand
TTATATACTACGTTGAAAATGCGAGTGGGAATTTGGAAAAAATCCCAAATGGGAATGGGATTTTTCAAAAAATAGCACTGGGAAATGGGATCTGAAACTCCCCTTCAGGACCTTCTCGATATCTTTGTATATTAGCAAACGAAAGGAAAATCAGAACTTGTGCCAAAACTCACCCGGAGCTTGACAAATTAAATTGAAAGTTGCTTCCAGCAAGCTGTCAATCGATATAGAAACATTACTTAGCAACTTTGCAGAGTTCGTGTAATAGCTTTTGCAATAATCATCCTCGTCTATGACGAAAAAGTACTGAATTTTTGATTTATTTCGACTAAAAAATTGTCCCTGAATATTCTTGGAACTAAAGTAGTTGCAGAGAAGCTGACATCTGCGGGTTAACGATTGATGTGTTAGGCCTAGCTACTCGGACCTTAGATGGCCCTAGTTAGCCGCACCTTTGTTTTTGTTTACATGCCAGAGTTTGGTTAGTATATCCTTGCATACGGCGCATAAATTTGAATTGACCAATCAGAATTCAACAGGCGGGAAAAAACTTAACTGTCCTGAATTCAATGTAAGTGAACGAGAAAAGCATCGAAGTCGGGCAACTTTTTCTCACTGGAAACGGCATCAAATATTCAGGAAAAGGCAGTTACAATTCCAAAAACCATATCAGATTGCAAAAATAGAAAATTATGAAAACATTTGAGCCTCCAAGCTTCTAATTTGGCACCAAAGTCAGGCACCTCGCTCGCAGTTCGTCGAGTGTTACCAGGTAAGATAATATTTCTGCTATTCTGAACAAAATATGTAGTTCCTCACCAAATTAAACTCAGAATTCTCAAGTAAACTATTAGAAGAGCCCAACGCACTAATTGCATTGTTATTATTTGTGTTTGCTGGGCAGAAAATGGCTATTATCGTGTCGTTATGGTAGGACAGCTAAGTTTTGACTGCCGCACGTACTGCGGGCTCAGCTGCCGTATGCAAGGTTTATTCGCAGCATGTCGAAACGAAAAAACATGCTTTAAGGAAGACAACTTACAGAAAAGTAATAAGATTTCACTTCACCATGTAATATCAATAGTCTCGATTTAAACAAAAATAGTAAAGGCTGACTTAGGTCCTTTAAGGGGGCGGGAAACAGTTTCCAGTACTTTTCGAAAAGCTATACTTTGAATTGACAAGTAATGCTACAATAATGGTATCATCCGTTTTACATTACAGGTTACCATAACAACAATCCAATCTGTTAAGTACACCATTAAGTCTAGCTTCAAACGCTTATAACTCAAAAACCAGCTTGGTAACACCCATTTTTTTAATTATCCAATTCTGAATAAGCACGATCGGACGCAGTGCTTGTCCAGTGGGTTCAGAGTCACCTTACCTTTTCGAAAATTTAAGGTGGCCCTGACCCACTCTACGGAATACCGAAACCTTCCTTAAGAATAATTTTTTTTCCAATTACTCCAACTACTTGTCAACTTTCAGAGAACTTTGATGTCCATTTATAGTTAACCGAATAATCTTTATTTGAAAGATTTTAAATACCGTTGATCAGATCACCGTATGCCTTCCAAGCTTTTACTAGTTTCCACCTGGTATCTTACAAGTGTCCAGAATATAATGAAGCAAAATACTAGAACTATTGGTAACAACACAATTGTCTCCGCCGCCCATTTTGATTCACCAAGTGAATCTTGCGGTAAAACTGCTTTCCACACTTCAAATAAGGAGAAATCTAGCGGGTTTGCATTCTTCCGGCCCGTACCGCGAAAAAACGCGATGTCCCTCCAAATGTGCAATATAATGCTTTACTGAACGTTTTTTCCTATGTTTTTTATAGCAGGCTACATTGAACAAAAAAAGGCTGAAGCACATGGGAAGGAAGCGGAACTGGGGAAATCACTGAAGCAACGCAGACGCATGAAAGCAGCATATGATTGAAGAAAAGTGACATGAGATTTTGTTTGTTGTTTCAGCAAGAAATGAACTTTTGAGCGTGACTAACCTGCGTAGCAGGTGTTAAACGAGGAAAGAAGGGACCTGGGAGGAAAGAAGAACGCCTGCTATAAGAATCCCCTCAGTCTTATTCATTTCTGCGTTCGCTGGCGAACGCAAGATTCCCATTGGCTAATACTCACTGAGCAACTTATTAATTGTCAGTTGCACAATCTTGCACAAATTTGCTCGAATTGTTTTCCTGCAATAGAAGCAGGTCAGTAACCAGTTTGTGAAGTAAGCGAATACTGTGTAGCTTCAATTAATTCATTTAAGAAGTCAGCTGAAAGGAAACTAAGGAACTTTAGATCGTACATTAATTTCTAATTACCCAACTCAACTTTCACAGAGAATTAGTTTGGCGATTTGTTTCCTCTTTGGACCCTATAAGTTACTCTCTTTAATGTCATATTCCCGTGTGTGTTGTGCTGTGTGCGCTCGAGTCATAGAACCAAACTTAATCACTCGATCAAAATATTAGATGGGTGGTCATGTTTGGTGTAAGATGATCACAAAGAATCTTTTGTACCCTTTCGACAGTGAAACACGGAGGAAAGAATTGAAAATACGACGCGCAGCGGAGTATTCTTGACGAGCTTCGAGGTGTTTGGACACGTACGTGGTCAACTATTTTTTATATATTTTCTTAATGGAAACCAGAGCTAAGGAGAAAACGAAGGAATAAAATCGTAAAAATCTATGCTAATTAAGATCAGATTTACAAACACTGACACCTTGATGATTTTTCTTTGTTTAAAACTTCATTTTGAGACTAAGTAAATGTTACGTAAGTGTATAAGATCATGTGATGAAATGTAGGAAGAGAGCCTCTCTTGATTATTCGAAACACTTTTTAATGTTGTTGTTTATACATTGTAAGACTTGAACTCATTAAGTTAGCATTTTTATTTTAACTAATTATTATCAATGATGTGATGTGTTTTATTACTTTAAGAGCTCCAGATAACGGGTTTCGGCTGTAATTATTCTTATTCTGTATAGTGTTCTTACCAAAACTTGCTAAGCCCGGTACTCTTGTCCACAAATGTGGAAGCGTTTAACAAGTTATGCACTTTTTTAGACTGGATATGCATTTTGCATGGTTCCAAAATTGTACGAGAGTTTACAAGGCTTAGGCTATTACCATCACGAGCAAGAGCTAACCGAAAGCTAAAAAATTCGCCAGGTCCGGTTGCTATGGCGTGACGTCATTTATCTGTTAGGTTGCTGTCATCGCAAGAATTTGCGGTTCTATTGTGGTTTGCGATAATTGCTTTTAATGACAGTAATTGTGTACTAAAGTAGCCTGGTTATTTTCAGATACGATCTTGCCGCATAATTGATTTTTTAAAATAAATTTTCACAACACGGGAATATTGCTCGCTCATATAATACAGACTCCGAATGAAACCGTCGTCGGTCATTGAAAACGGGCACGAAACGAGATTTGCCTCCGAATTAGAAGATATGGTGTTTCTGCTGACGCATTTTTGGGAAATTGAGCCAGTTTCCAGTCGAATTTTCCGCGAGGAGCTAAAGAAGGCGCGCTGGTTTTCTTTTCGCGGGAAGAACAACAAAGAAGCTGCCCCAGCCTCTACATTTGGATTTGTTGTCGCTCAAGCCATAAAACAGTTGTCGAAAACCAAACGAAACCGACAACCGCAATTGGCTTGTACATGAATTTAAGAACAACAGAGAGAACCAGAGACTGTCTTCAGCTAGCGCCGACCGTGACCAACCTCGTAGAGCATCGAATCAAGACAACTCACTCAAAACTCAACAAGACGATGGCACCAAGCTAAGTCATCAGATTAATCTTTTATTTATATCATAACTTACATGCATTGTCGTGGTTTTAGATTGTATGGGGACTAGATAGCTACTAAACATCAGTATTTTCGTTTGTGAGTTAGACCCTATATTGAACTCCACACGGTACACTAGTCTGAAAGACAATCCTGGATACATAGAAAATCAGCATATAGGGACATATTATAACTACTCTCTGGTTTGCCCACGCAAACGTAATCGTAGTTTTTTGACGTTGCCGAGCGTTAAGCCCTGGTCAAACGGCGCGTGATAGTCGATGATAGTTGATTCTCCTCTAACTATCATCAACTATTCAAGTGCTCAAACGGCCAAAGAAGTTCATGATAGTTGACGATTGTTCACCGGCAGTCGCGCAAGCAAAGTCCCGAGAGCAGCGAGTTCCGAGCTCTTTCCGCGTAGAAATTTCAATACTAAATGGCCTCCCGTAAGACAAACTTGTAAAAGTATGATTTTTTCGCGACGAAAGAGAGCGGCAGCATGTTTTCTGACCGCTATCGGGCCAGTGATTACCAAAACAGCTGACCGAAAAACTATCATGAACTATCGTATGCGTGGTCAAACGAGAAAAACTATCATCGACTATCATGAAGAATTTGAACAAGCTCAAACTGAATGATAGTTGATGATAGTCGATGATAGTGCATGATACTTGGTGGTCTAACGGAAGCGCGCGCTCAACTATCATCGACTATCATCGACTATCATGAGCCGTTTGACCAGGGCTTTAGAGGATATTTTACAAAAACTGCATGCGTGACATTAACAAAAACGTGATAGTGATTTCTCCGTCGTGCGTGACATTATAGGAACTTGTTACATATCCTTTCTGGTTCATCCAGGTTGAAGTCCATGCAATACAGTTGCTGAGTACTCTGGGATATGTAACAAAATCGTAATAGTGATTTTTCCGTCGTGCGTGACATTATAGGAACTTGTTACATATCCTTTCTGGTTCATCCAGGTTGAAGTCCATGCAATACAGTTGCTGAGTACTCTGGGATATGTAACAAAATCGTAATAGTGAGGTTTTTTCGTCGTGCATGACATTATAAGAACTTGTTACATATCCTTTCTGGTTCATCCAGGTTGAAGTCCATGCAATACAGTTGCTGAGTACTCTGGGATATGTAACAAAATCGTAATAGTGATTTTTCCGTCGTGCGTGACATTATACGAACTTGTCACATATCCTTTCTGGTTCACCCAGGTTGAAGTCCATGCAATACAGTTGCTGAGTACTTCGGGATATGTAATAAAATCGTGATAGTGATTTTTTTCGTCGTGCGTGACAATATAGGAACTTGTTACATATCCTTTCTGGTTCATCCAGGTTGAAGTCCATGCAATACAGTTGCTGAGTACTCTGGGATATGCAACAAAATCGTAATAGTGATTTTTCCGTCGTGCGTGACATTATACGAACTTGTTACATATCCTTTCTGGTTCATCCAGGTTGAAGTCCATGCAAAACAGTTGCTGAGTACTCTGGGATATGTAACAAAATCGTAATAGTGATTTTTTCCGTCGTGCGTGATATTATAGAAACTTGTTACATATCCTTTCTGGTTCATCCAGGTTGTAGTCCATGCAATACAGTTGCTGAGTACTTCGGGATATGTAACAAAATCGGAATAGTGATTTTTTTCGTCGTGCGTGACATTATAGGAACTTGTTACATATCGTTTCTGGTTCATCTAGGTTGAAGTCCATGCAATACAGTTGCTGATTACTTCGGGATATGTAACAAAATCATAATAGTGATTTTTCTGTCATGCGTGACATTATAGGCACTTGTTACATATCCTTGCTGGCTCATCCAGGTTGAAGTCCATGCAATACAGTTGCTGAGTACTCTGGGATATGTATCAAAATCGTAAAAGTGATTTTTTTTCGTCGTGCGTGACATTATAGGAACTTGTTGCATATCCTTTCTGGTTCATCCAGGTTGAAGTCCATGCTATACAGTTGCTGAGTACTTCGGATATGTAACAAAATCGTGATAGTGATTTTTTTCGTCGTGCGTCACATTATAGGCACTTGTTACATATCCTTTCTGGTTCATCCAGGTTGAGGTCCATGCAATACAGTTGCTGAGTACTTTGGGATATGTAACAAAATCGTAATAGTGATTTTTCCGTCGTGCGTGACATTATAGGAACTTGTTACATATCCTTTCTGGTTCATCCAAGTTGAAGTCCATGCAATACAGTTGCTGAGTACTCTGGGATATGTAACAAAATCGTAATAGTGATTTTTCCGTCGTGCGTGACATTATAGGAACTTGTTACATATCCTTTCTGGTTCATCCAGGTTGAAGTCCATGCAATACAGTTGCTGAGTACTCTGGGATATGTAACAAAATCGTAATAGTAATTTTTCCGTCGTGCGTGACATTATAGAAACTTGTTGCATATCCTTTCTGGTTCACCAAGGTTGAAGTCCATGCAATACAGTTGCTGAGTACTTCGGGATATGTAACAAAATCGTAAAAGTGATTGTTTTTTGTCGTGCGTGACATTATAGGAACTTGTTACATATCCTTTCTGGTTCATCCAGGTTGAAGTCCATGCAATACAGTTGCTGAGTACTCTGGGATATGTAACAAAATCGGGATAGTGGTTTTTCCGTCGTGCAGTTAGCTTGCGTAGCTGGGGGGATTTCGTGCCCGAGTGCTTTTGTTTTGGTAGCGAAGCCATGCACGCGAGTGGCAAAGCGGTGGATTGCTAATTTTTTTTTATTTTTTATTTTTATCGTGTCGCTTCCAGAATTGCTTCGCATTAGTTTACTTGTAAACAATTAGATTATGAGCTCGTGATTTCTGTGCATTCTCTTTTTTCACGATCCCACAATGCTTCGCGCCTTGGGGGGTAAGCTTAGTGAGGAAAACCAAAATGGCGGAGAGAGAGGAGGATTTGCGTCTTACCACAAACTTAAAATCGTTCAAGGATGTGTCGAAATTAGGGAAGGTGAAGCTTAAACAAATTTGTAAGAACTTAGGTGTTGGTATAGAGAAAAGTTTTGGAAAAAAAGCTCTTGTCAATGTTGTTTGCAATTCGCTGGATATCTCAACATCAAGCACTGCATCAAGGACGGACTCGAAATCGAATGTTGTTGGCGAGATGCAGGATATCTCTTCTTCGAAGATACCTTTGATTAAAGAACTCCAGAAGCTAAACGATTGGAAGAAAAGCTTGCTATCCATCCCGCAGCTAATGGATGAGGCCCTTGTTAAGGAATTTTTGCTTGGGGTTGGTTACAGCCAAACTGATGTGAGAAAGTACAAGACCCTTCGAGCTTGGCAGCACAAACAGGGAATTCACTCAGTTAAGTAAGCAGTGAGTGTAACATATCATAGTAGACTCCTGATTTGCATCATATATGCGGACAAATTAATTGCGAAACCATGGCCTAAGCGCTTCTGCAATATTATAACAATGTGATTTATTTTTTAATTGGAACTGTGTCAATTGTCAAGGGAACTCAATGAGGGAAACTATCC
>JAHPZR010022622.1:32500-35074 GCA_019787425.1 Platygyra sinensis | reverse complement strand
GTAGATAAGCGGTTTACAAGTTTTGACACATCTGCCTTTTTACGTTAATTATGTTTCCAAAATTAGAAGCTGTCAATCTGAGTTTTCTTTGTTTAAACCAAAGCTCACTAGAAGATTGAGGCCGAGTTTCTTTTTCGATTTCACCAGCTCTGGCTGAATTGAAACCTTGACATTGTTATTGTAAGACTCAAAAGCACTGTCACTCATTTGCATGTATTGATGGAATTTGGAACTGGATAGGTAATCGGGGGTTGAAACCTATTTTCTTCATCAAATGTGCCATTTTCACAAAATAATGTAACAGGACCCAAGGGCATGCGACTTTCTTTGGAAGATTTACACTGTTCAGCTGCAGAGAAACCACAGTGACAATAGAGTTTGTGTCTCCTTGGTGTTTTTTGACATGGAGCTGATATGATCTGTGGGAGAAAAACATTGTCAGAGGATATTTGGCACATAAGGAGTGGCTTCAACATCAGTAGCATAAACTGGGGAGCAGTCTGGGATCATCCTCATCCAGCTCTTTTGGTAGCTCATGGGTTTCATCAAATGCACATTCAGTGATTCCATGAACTTGCTTTTTAGTAGATAATAAACAGGTGGAATGGGCTTGTCATTGGTTGGCAGCAAGTATTGCCATTTCAAGTTCTGCTTCATTTGTTTATCAGTCTCTTCACTAAACATCATTTCCTAGAAACTCCAAAAAATGCTCTGAAACTGTAGGGGTTGCTCTAAATTTCTTTGCAGAGAGCCGCCTGCTCACCAAATTTTGATTTATAAAAAATGCCGATTTACCTTCAATGGTTACTGATCAACTGGAGCAGGGACCTAAACGAGAAGAAAGTGAATATGAAAATTATATTGGTCTTCATTCCTAATACTCATGCGAAACTATGCGCCGTACAACGAATATCCTTATTTTCAAATGAGAAATCTAAAAGGAAGGTGACATGAAAGCTAAGCTAAGTATATATGTATTCACCTTTTAGGGATTTGACCGCTATCAAAGCGTAGCGTACTGTGCCAGTTGGATACTGCTGGCAAGCGTTGTGTTTGAGCCTTCTCAGAAAACAATTGATCCACAAAGTTATCAAATAAACAGACAGCCCACCCAGACAGGGCTGCAAGCCACCGCTTCGCTAAATCTGGCAAGGGAGTAATAAAATAAGAAATTCTACCAAACCCCTTAATATAAACAATCAACTTACTATGAGAACGGTTTGATTATTTTTTTTTCCAAGCCCCCCCCCCAAACAAACCAAAACCTCCGCTCAATAAAATTTAATCTGATAAAGAGTCACATTAGCACAGCCATGTTACAGAGAAGTTAGGGGGGTGAAAATTGGGAGGGAAAGGTTTCATTTATCCAGGATCAAGCTAAAGTCAACCACATTAACACACCTGAATTCTTGCGCGTCAGGCTACTAATGATCATACAAAACAGAGCCCTGCATCGCAAACTACATACAACTATGCCACTAGCCTTTACAGTGACAGCGATGACACATTCCACAAATAGTTTCTGAATCAACAAGTATGCTATCACTCTTTCTGAATTAAGGGGGTGGAAAAAAAAAAGGGGGGGAAAAAAAAAAAAAAAAAAAAAAAAAAAAAACAGATAAAGTATGCTAACAAACATAATTGATGACTTACCCGGACAGCGCATAGAGAAACAGTAAGACGATAAAAACAGGCCTATGCTGGCAGCCTATCTTTAACTCAAGCACTATGCTACCACAATTCTTTAGTTTCCTGCTAGAGGGTCCGTGGAAAACGGGGGGGGGGGGGGTGGGGGATTGCAGCATCCCTTAAGGCCCACATGGTAGGATATTTTGGCAAAGACAATTAACCTTAAAACTATCTGAAGTGGAACAACATTGAGGGATATCAACTTGGTCCATTTGTTAATTTGATTGTATCTAATTTTCATCATTGATAATTACTTTATGTTGTGTTTTAAAATTGAAATAGGAAACTTTAGAAAAACTTAACAAAACATCAATTACTATGGAAATAGGTCAAAGTAGTGAAACACATCTATGTATGTTGTCAAACAGATCATAACACAGATTTACTGTTTGTTTGCTCTACTTTTGTAGCTACCCATAGATAATGATATCCTATCCAAATGTTGACTTTTGAATAGGATTAAAAACGAATTAAAATGTCATTGTAAACATGTTGTCATTGATTGTTGTTGGTGGAAACCCTTGAAAACCTTTCTTTACCGAGTAAATACTACTAAAACATGCAAAAGGAACTAAATTGTAGCAAGTAGCTTTACCTTTCATTTCTTTCATTTGTAATTCGCACTCTAGTACAGACCCATAAAGATACCAATAACTTTTAAATTATTCTCTTTTTTCACGATCCCACAATGCTTCGCGCCTTGGGGGGTAAGCTTAGTGAGGAAAACCAAAATGGCGGAGAGAGAGGAGGATTTGCGTCTTACCACAAACTTAAAATCGTTCAAGGATGTGTCGAAATTAGGGAAGGTGAAGCTTAAACAAATTTGTAAGAACTTAGGTGTTGGTATAGAGAAAAGTTTTGGAAAAAAAGCTCTTGTCAATGTTG
>JAHPZR010022622.1:0-25000 GCA_019787425.1 Platygyra sinensis | reverse complement strand
GCTTCCAAATCGAAGACCAGATAAACTGAAAGGTTGCCGCTTCTTCTCGTGCCATTCAATCGAAGATCCATTCAAAATCCAAGCGCTAACTGCCAAATAAGTTTCGAGAAATGCAGCTTTCGAAGCGATCAGCATCCGCGGCACGGATTTCGTGTGCCAGGGAGCAACCGTCACGCTTTTTGCTCCACGCTGATTGGATGAAGCTTAACAATGCCCTCTTGATAATGCCTCATGCGGGAGGGGAGACAGGGGTATATTAGCGCCAGCAATTCATCTACTGACTAGCCTGGTGTGAGGTTTCTGGCGCGTGAAGGAAACCCGACACGACGTCAACCCTCTTTGTTCGCGTTACCCAATGAGCTTTGAGAGGATACTTGTGACAACACATGCAGCGAAAACCCCTGTGTTCCCGCGAGCAAAACCTTGGGCGCTTTCCATTCGGCCAAAAATTCCGAGATTTCCGGTCCGAAACTGAATGGAACGGTAAAAATTCCGGGAAAAGTTTTCGAAAATTTAGGAATACGTTTTGAGTCCACCCTCTTTTCCGGAAAATCGGAATAACCGGAAAATTCCGTTCCATTCGACCATTCCTGCTCGGGCCTAGTTTCTCCGAGCCTGGAAATCGAATTCAACATGGCTGATGCAAAAGCTACTAAACATAATATTAGTGCTCTATCTGACAAACGACTGAAATATCTTAGTTCAACATCATTGCAGTGGATATGCCTCAACACGCTTTAGTGAGTACTGCGAAAATACCTGTGGGCTAGGTGAAATGTGAGCATAACTGCTGTGAACAGCTCGCTCGTCATTCGAAATCGACTCTTGAACTCGTCAGGAAAATAAAAAGGTATCGCACCCTAAATGTAGTAGTCGAGGACTCCTTTTAAATTCATACGATAAAAGTTTTATTGTCACCCTCACCTAATATATGGTTTATTTCAACTTCAGCGTCGTCGATCGAGCAACCAGAAAGCAAGTAAACAAAGGTAAAAGAGTCCCCCGTTTGATTTCGTATTTTCGCGCGAAACTTGGAACTTGATGACCATTGACCTGGAACGGGTTAGTCCAAGAAACCGGAAAATACTGTTCCATTCGTCGCATGGAATACCCGGAATTTCAAACCGGAAAATTTGGTCGAATGGAAAGCGCCCCTTGTTTTGGTTTTTATCAGAAATATGTAGGCCGTCTGTGCAAGAAATGCGTTTATTCTTTGGATAAACAGTTGGAAAAAATTATCGCTGTTGAAAACATGGCAAGGTAAACAGAAATTATGCGTTTTATCGTTTCATTTCAATATCGTTTAGCCTCGGAGAAAGTTAATTCACCCTTTGATGTTTTGCAACCTTTAACCCGCAGATCGAAGTTGACCAATGAGCAAATGAAAGCACTCGATATCGATGAAAGAGGTCACAATCTCCTTGTAACGGGACAAGCTGGAACTGGGAAGTCATTTCTGGTGCGAGCCATGTACGATCGCTTGAAAGATCAAGGGAAAAAAGTTGAAATAGTTTGTGCGAGTGGCATTGCAGGCAGTGTTTATTCAGACAAGATACGTACTTCCACGGTTCATGCATGTTACGGTTTGCGGACAGCTGAACTGCCCTCCGAACTAGTTATCGAAAGAGCTGTGTCGAACAATTTGGTCGAAGAAAGAATAAAAAGAGTCGACACTATAATTTGCCACGAAGTGAGCATGTCGAGCCGAAGAGTGTTCGAGCTGGTGAATGGAATACACGTGGTCTTCGCACCTTCGTGTGATTCCTCTTATTTGTTCGGTAGAAAGCAAGTTGTGTTGGTCGGTGACTTTCTTCAGCTACGGCCCGTGGCTAATTTTTTTGATCTTGGAAGATTTCTCTTTGAATCACCGCTAGTCAAAGCCATTCCACATCGGCTGGAGCTGAAGACTATTTTGCGTCAGAATGCAGACGACAGGGATTTCATCGCCTGCCTCAAAGAGATTCGCTACGGGAGGTGTGGAGAGAAATCTCTCGAGTTTATCAGCAGCCTGTCTCGAGATCTTTCGGAAGAACTGATGAAAGGCGCAGTCCATATTTTTTTTAAACGGTTGCCTGCTCAGATTTTCAATCTAAACATATTGTTTTCTTTGCCGGGTGTTTTGTTTACGTTTGAAGCAAGCGATGAAGGAGATGTTAGAGGTATTCAATGTCCAGCTGATCGGGTCTTGTTGCTAAAGACTGGATGCAAAGTCATGCTGTTGTGGAATAAGTCGGATAATTTGCGGAATGGCTCCCAAGGTAGATTTGTGGGTACAAGGGGAAACGATGTGGTTGTTGATTTTGGCGGTGAAGGACAAGTTGTGGTGAAGAGGGAAACATGGACCAAAACATCCCGAACTGGAGACGCTGTTGGAAGCCGTACCCAGATTCCCCTCTGTTTAATGTGAGGAATTACCTGCCACAAGTCACAAGGACTCACCCTTCCTTCAGCAGTGATTCACTGCACAAAAGAGTTCGTCCCTGGTCTCCTCTATGTTTCCATGACTAGGGTTAAGTCAGCCAATCATTTAAAAGTCATTGATTTTAATCAGCGTCAGCTGTTGCCTCCAGTGGCAGAGTGCATTAATGTCAGTGAGAATCATGAAGAAATTTCTGAATGCGGCCCTAGAATGCTGTCGTAAGAAAGTTCTCAGTGATGAAGACTTGAGGATCGGTGATGGTTTTGAGCTGCCCAATGATGAAGAACAGGGGTATGATAGTATGGAAATTGCTGCCACCACAGACAACCTTGTGAAGTCTTATTTTGAAAGAGCTGATCCGCCTGATGACATGGTCGTTGATTTACAAACTGTCCATATGATACTGACTGAAGAAATAGGAAGTGCCTTTCACCTGCACCCCCCACCAACATTCTGCATTGATTCCCTCCTGGAGAAATTGATAGTAGAAGGGCCCAATTGTGACTTTTCCATTGAAAAAAACAATGTTATCAATGACATTAATAGCAATCAAGACAAGGAAATTTTAGGAAGGATTCTTTGGAGTCGAGGATGTCAAATTGTCCTTGAAGATACTCTTAACAACCCCGATGAAGTGAAAATCTCCAGCACGGAGTGGACCAGCGACACCGAAGATCTTTACATGCTAATCACCAGGAGTCAAGTATACATGCGGGACTTGGAACTGTTCTTTAATACCAAGCTCTTGAATATACACCAGTCAGCTGTTGGAGCTCAACTAATGATTGAAGTGTACAAAGAGGTAGTGAAGAGTATTGCTGACATAGTTCAACAAACAGCAATCAGAGAGCCAATCCATTTTGATGTTCGTGGTATGCCTGGAGAGGGTCTAGCTAAAATTCGTCACATTGGCGCATGGGCCGTTCGCAAGGTTCTCAGAAGCCATCAAAAATATGTTAGAGTGTACATGACATCAACCAATAAGGCAACACGTACATCAGCTATCAGACGTCTTGAAATCAGCAGCCTATTGGAGGAATACATGATAGCAGACAAGGGCACACGAACGGTTGTTTTGAACACTGTAGATAAAATCCGCGAAGGACAAAACCAGTTAGACAACCCTGTACACTACCAACCCCTTGAACGTCCTATGGTTGTAGAAACATCGCTTCGAGTTCAACAATTAGTTAAAGAACTCTACGAACACAACTATATTGATGACGTGACCAACAAATGGTTCTGTCAAACACCTAACTCGCCTCGCACGCCAGTATTCTACACGCTTACAAAAATTCACAAACCAACCCCGGTTGGAAGACCAATAATTTCTGGATGCGATGGTCCGACTGAAAGGTTGTCTGCATTTGTGGACAAACTCCTTCAACCCATAGCACAAGAACAAGAGTCATATCTCAAAGACTCTACGGACTTCATCAATTTCATAGAAAGAACGAGAGTTCCTTATAACGCTATCTTTGTTTCAATGGACGCCACAAGTCTATACACAAATATACCTCAAGAGGAGGGGATAGAAACAGTATGCCATGCATACGACTCCTTCTATGAAGGAGAATCCCCCATCCCAACACAATATCTCAAGAGAGCGCTTGAACTGATTCTACAAGAAAACTCATTCCAGTTCACTGGAAAAAACTACCTCCAAACGCATGGCACAGCCATGGGTACCAAAATGGCAGTCTCTTTTGCCAATATCTTTATGGGAAAGGTAGAATCACAAATTCTAGAACGAAGCGCTAAAAATCCACTAGCCTGGAAAAGGTACATTGACGATATATTCTCTATCTGGAATATAAACAAAGACGAAGTCACGCAATTCATTGAACAAGCAAATAGCCACCACCAAACTATCAAGTTTACGGCTGAAGTTTCCGGCACGGAAACCACGTTCCTCGACACAAAAGTTTACAAAGGCGAAAGATTTGCAAAAGAGTCTAGACTGGACATTAAAACTCATTTCAAAGCTACTGAAACATTTCAGTACACACATTTCTCAAGTTGCCACCCACCAGGGGTCAAGAAGGGCTTTATTAAAGGCGAAGCACTTAGACTTCTCCGCACTAACTCCTCCAAAACAGCATTTAAAAATGCTATAAAAAGATTTAAAACAAATCTCATAGAAAGAGGGTACCCTGAAACTCTTGTTTCAAACACTCTCGCAGAAATTACATTTGAGGAGAGAAAACACGCCCTACAACAGAAACAGAAACCTAACACGCGAATCTTGCCTTTTGTCACACAATATCGCTCATCAGTGCCTAACCTTAAGCATATACTTATGCAGAACTGGCATTTAATTGCTTAGAAGAATATTCAAAGATCCCCCCATTGTCTCGTACAGAAGGGGCAGATCCTTAAAGGATATACACTCTTAAACTCTAAATTTGGGATTTCTTTTTACAAGAAACATACGTTCTCCTAATAAGAATTGTAGTTCTTGTTAGGAGAAATAAATGAAATGAAATTCTTTAAATAAGAAAACAGTTCTTATTTTCAGAATATAGTTCTGCCATATTCTTCCTATAAGGAAATATATTCTTCACACCAGAAGTTTCTCCCTTTCCTTTACATTCCTTTCATTTTGGACAGGAGGCAGCGAAGCTGAGTGGTCAGCGCGTCGGACTTGCAATCCAGTCAGGTCCCGGGTTCAAGTTCTGCTCTGGCCACTACTACATGGATTTTTTTCGTGGTAGCCCTGAGTTCAAATCTGTGGCTACACTTGTAAATAGCCAACCGGATTGTCTCCGGCCAGTTGGGATTCTTAACAATGTTATGTTCAATTTGAATTACTTGTTTCAGTTGTTTGCTCGGCCCCACTAGCACTTGTGCTATAAACACTGCCGAGGGTAAATAAAGGTTATATTATTGTTGTTGTTGTTGTTGTTGTTGTTGTTGTTGTTGTTATTATTATTATTATTATTATCATTATTGATAAGTCAAGTGACTTGGATAAAGTGAAATAAATGAAGAAGCGCTCTCAAGTCGAATTTATAACTCAGAAAACAAATTTTCAGAGTTCCCCAATGGGAGTCGAACCTAGTTTACGACCTTGCTCGCCATGAGTCCTCCATAGCTCGGTGGTTAGAGCATCTAAGCGGTATTCTGGTTCGACTCCCGTTGGGAAACTCAGAAAATGTATTTTCTGAGTAATTCGACTTAAGAGCACTTCTTCATTTATTATTATTATTATTATTATTATAATTGTTATTATTATTATCATTATCATTATCATTATTTGGAGCATGTTGATACAGAGCAGTTATTCTTCTCGTAAGATTCAACACACACAATTTCTTTTCATGAGCACCATTAGTTCTCCTAAGAGGAACAGTAATTCTCGTTAGAAGAAATAATTGCAATACAATTCTTCAAAGAGGAAGACACTCTTATTTGAAGAATACGTAATTCTGCTATATTCTTCTTTGAAGTAAATAATTGTTCGTTTAGCTAGATGTTATTGCAACTTTATATTTCTTACCATCCGTCACAGCAATCAACGGGAAGGAGTTGATATCTGTTAGGAGCGACGTTGCAGAGAATAGTGATTATTCCCCAGTGCAAACACACATAAGTTCTTTTTATAAGAATAATCAGTTCTCCTAAAAAGAATTTCAATTCTTGTTAGGAAAAATAACTGATTTTTTTTTTAAAAAAAGCGAACAGTTCCATATTGAAGTAAATATATCTTTGCACACCACATTTTTGCATGACTGGTTTCCTAATGCAACTCTCACTTCACACTTATTACATGTTGTGATCAGGAATTCTTCTCATGATGTGCAAACACACACACTTTTCAAGAGAATACTAATTTATTTCACAAGAACATTTGTTGATTTTTCATTGAAGTCTGAAAACACAGATTGAGGTACAAAGCCTATTTATTAAGGAAGTAGTTGATGACCCTGAGTGCATGCATTGTATAAACATGCGGGAATTTTTGAGAACATGAGAAAAGTGCATGTGGAAACACGAGACGCAGCCAAAAGTTTCTTGCACTGGACTGCATTCCCAAGTGCTTATACAACTTAGCAATGTAAAGCAGCAAGCGCATGCTGGCTTAAACTCATGACTAATTGCAGCATGCATCATACATGTAACTCTATGAAGCATGTGCACGATAGAGGCTGTATGCTCTATGGAGATATAATGAACTCGACTGGCCAATCAGAGGACACGTAATTCCTTGAACATTTCACTATGCCTTTTAGAGCACCAACTGATGACCCAAGGTTTGGTATTCAAGGTGGATTCTTAAAGTGCATATGACAAGAAAAAAATTGCTGCGTAATGCCACCTGTTGTGCTGTTGCCATGACAACAGTTTTGCCACTGGTACTGTCTTAATTAAAACTGAAATTCCCAGTTTTTGTCTTAACCAAGGACCATCTACTCCAGCCAATCTAATGATGACAGTTAAAACAATATGCAGGGTACTATGTCTGTTCCAGGCAGGTCCCTCTGTCCCTCTTTAAAGGGTTGAAAATGTTTGACAGAGACTGGAGCCAAGGGAGTTTCCACAGCAACAACAGTATGGGTGTCATTTTATTTCTTTGTGATTTACATTTCTGGTGCCAAGTTTGAAGATCACTGCTTCATTATTTCCAGAGATATTCTTTGTTCAGTATTTTGCCATTTCAGTTGCAAACCTCATGACATCATCACTTTCATAATTTTCAAAATACAAAAACATCAATCTCTCTAAAATAAGAAAAGATATTCTGAAAAGGAAAACACCATTCTTCTATATTTTGAAAAGCCTTTCAAATACACAGCAATTATTTTTCATGTCATATGCATCCTAACAGATTTGCTATGATCAGAAGGGGATATCTCTGGGGATGAGAAGAGAGGTATTGGAATGGTACCATAGACACCACTTACTACAGGCACCAAAGGGATAAGGAAGTAGGCTTTAGTTAGTGGGCTCTTAGAATAAATGCGTCAGTGACATGTCTTAGCAATATTAGAACTGAAAAATACAAATCATTGAAGGCACCACAACAATCTTTAATGTCTTAACTGTAACTTTGAACTAAAAGCTAACTTCAACATAAATAAATCTTGAGCTCTAACACCAAGGTCTAGAAAGAGTCAAACATCAGAAAAAGACAGTTATCAAACTTGTTACCCTACTATACTATGGTATTCAGGGCCATAGCCGGAGCAATGTGATGACTGAGGCAAAGTCCACAGTCCAAAGTACACAGACATTACCACAAACCAATCAAAACTAGAAGTAATTACATGTAGCTGCTGTAAAGTGCTGGAAAGGTGACAGTAAGTCAATTGGTTTTGGGTTTTACTTTTGATTGGAAAAAAAGTGAAGCAAGTTTTTGTAGCCAGTCAATTACTCTTTGACACTGAAATGAAAATTGCTCTGTAATTTCCCTGATCCATTGCTTTGGTTTTGGGTTTATAACATTCAAAATGACAACTAACCCCTGATCACACTACCAACTTCAATCATCCACAAGGGCATTGGGATCTTCCCTTGGACAGATATACATGCATCCATCATGCTTGTATATATGCATAACTGAGGGAATTACAAGATCTTTAATTTCTACAACAAAAAGACCACTTGGCATCTCTTCTTCTTTGATTTCATATGCATGAAGGTTGCTAGCAAATTCAACTGTTTCATAAAGTTTGAGTCCAAAAAACACGTGCGTTTCACACACCCAGATGTTCATTAAAGAAGCAAACACAGGTAGGGAGTTTCCCATCTCAGCTAACAGAATGGTGTTTAGATCTGCTTTGTAGCAAGTTCCATGAACTGTGACAGACCCTACTTGGAACATTATAGCTTCAGAGAGCTCTGCAAAGGTAGGATAGAAACGTTCTATATATCTTGCTGCAGCCTCTCTGTCTCTGTCTTCGAGCACTCTTGAAAAAGTGGATCCACGTCCAACAGTGAAATCTCCACGAAATAGAGGGTGATCAGATGCATCATCATCAACCAGTGGTATCGAGTCTGCACGAACGCCACTTTGATGCCTTTCTGATAGTGTCTTGGGTAAATTTTTGTAATTTTTTGTTACTTTAGGAATTTTTTTGAATGTCTGATGCTTTGCTTCAAACCTCATTGCCCATGCTCTTACAGTTGGACCAAATTTTATAATCTGGGTTGGCAAGTGGACAAGATAATGTTGTTTAGGTGTGATGTTTTGATTGAAAACATCTTTAAAAAGTTGAAGATGTCCTTTAATGAGTAGTCGCAGGTAGCCCAGTATGTTGATTGTTATCTTTTTGCTCAAGCAAATAGCTGTTATTTCTAACATCATTGTGAACACTTTCCACACATCTGGACAATGGTGGGCATAGGACTCCCCAAAAAATGGAAACACGCGGCTTAAAAGCCATATTTGAGCAGCAGTTTGTCCTAGATTTTTGGCAGGATCCTGTAAGTCTTCGCGAGAAATGACTACCGGTTTATCTTTCAGCTCAGAGTACCCATAATTAAAATTCACAATGAAAGCATTTAGATCCTCAAGAGAAAAAAAGTTATTCTCCAAGAAATGATTTAGGACAAAATAAAAAGTCCTCTGTAATCCTCCTTCCAAAACAATATGCATCACATCCTGTGGTAGTTGTTCTGTGACATCGAAGTATGGAGCATTGAGAAGAATACTCTTTTTGTTAACACCATATTCTTTAGAAAAATGATTCCGCAGCCCTTCATTTTCTTCTAACTGCTGAAGATGGTATTCATGGAGTTCTTTGGTGCGCAACACGAATTCGTCTTCTTCAAATTTTGTCTGCATTTCATCAAAATCAGCCATGCAATGACGACATTTTCGTCTGGCTCCTCCAACGCCTTCTTTGTATCCCCCCAAGGAAATTGGGTAATAGTGAACAATAGCTCCCATATTCGGCTGTCGGTAACCTGTCGGCCAACTGTCGGCCAACAGGTTACCGACAGATAACCGACACATTACCGACAGTCGGCCGACACTGTTATAGTAGAGCACAAATCGACTGAAAAAAAGAGTAAAAATAAATAGAGTCAAAAACTTTTCCGATTGAAAAAAGTAAATCGAAATCTGTCGATCGTACCGGATCCAGTAACATTCCTACCTATCTCCTTGATCCTCTTTGAACTGTAAAACAGGCTTTTTTACTCCATCTCCCGACTGCACATACCAAAATGTAGTGGTAAATTTAGTACCCATTTCTCATATCTTTGTTTTTACACAAAATAGGCTTCGGATTTAAGCATTTTAGGGCAAGAAATACGCAAAGCTAAAAGTAATTTTCCAATCGCCCTATAATGCATTGCAAAACGCTAGTTAACAGTACTTCGTGTATGTCTGAACAAGAAGAACTTTTCAAAATGGCGGATAAATGAATAGGAACCAATTTGGGAAAGTATCGCTAGTCAACGCTAAAACAGTGGACAAAAGCCATACTAGTATCGAAAGTGCTGAGCAAGGTATCGTTATGAAATGACTTAAACTCTTTTTATGTAGTTTAGAAGCAAAAGACAAGTAAATGTTTACGATCATTTTTGTTTGCCCCACCGACAGGTTACCGACACATTACCGACAGGTTGCCAACAGGTCACCGACTGTCGGCCGACAGTCGGCCAACACTTTGGCCTCAAACATAACGCAAACTGTTGGCCGTCTGTCGGCCGTCTGTCGGCCGTCTGTCGGCCGTCTGTCGGCCGTCTGTCGGCCGACTGTTGGCCGTCTGTCGGCCGACTGTTGGCCAACTGTCGGCCGACTGTTGGCCAACAGTCGGCCGACAGTTGGCCGACAGTCGGCCGACAGTATATTTTGGGAACTATTCTTCACTATTACCGGAAATTGCACGCTGGGGTATCAGCAATTACCGCAAGAAGAGCACCTCTGAGGCGTACAATGCCATTGTGAATATGGAAGTCATATCCCATGTCACTGCCAAGAGTGATAAGTTCTTCTACAAATGGTTTCAAAATTTCATCAAGGCCATACTTTTTTAAATACCGATACTCTACAATTGCCAGCAGGTTTATTGACTTCAATTTTGATCTATATTCTGGATAGATATTCGCCAACTGGAAGTAAAACAAAGAAAGTTTGTGTTTCCTTTTTGTTTGCTCGTTAGTAATCTCGAGATCATCGTAATATAAGATTATCTTTAAACTTTGATGATCAAAAGAGAACAATTCATGCTGTTGGACAACAGTTCCATCAACAAAATCAATCAGCAGGGTAGAATGGGGTTCTGATACACGAGGTTCAGCAACCATATCAAGAATCTTACGATTATTGAGCAGAACCTCAAGGGAAGCAATAAGTGACACATAGTAGAACCTTTCAGAACACTGAATAATTCGGTATTTTCCATTTTTCAATTGCTTCCATTGCCGTCTTGTCCCCAACGTTATCTCTTTGGGTGAGAGATTTGGGAAACAGTTTTCCCAGTCACCATAGTTACTCAGTTCACAAGAGCCATGCTGCCATGAAGAAGGAGAGAATACATCATCAAGTTCTGCAATGCTGCCTGAGTCAATGCCATGCTTTTGTAGGATTTTACAAACCTGTCTTTTGGCCTGCACAGCAGTTGATTTCAAAAGTGATATTGTAACTTCTCTGATTCTATCCATTGCTCTTGTACTAATCAATGCCTCTTCTTTAATCTTTAAACAAAACCGGTTTAGAATGTCCAAGGTTGAGATTGGGCTACTGTCATATTCTTCATCTGAATCACACCAGGCAGTATTGTTTTCCATAGAAGCTCTTTCTTCATTAATTATTATATCTTCCTCATCCTCATAGATATTGTCCATAGCCATGTCTCTTTCTTCATTCATTATGATATCTTCCTCATCGGAGGGATCCTCATAGATATTGTCCAAAGCCATGTCTCCAGCTGGTGCATTATGTAGGAAAGAAACAAAATAATACATACATCATGTTTAATTCTGTTCACAGCTCACTTAATCATTAAACACCAGTGTAAATTAAAGGTAAAATTATTTAACTACCGGCTGTGAAGCGGAGATGACCACTGGGATATGACTGGATGTACAGAAAAATATGTGACCAGAAGCTAACAATTGCCACTATATTTCCTTGAATAATAACCTTTCAAAGAGAGTGATTATTTGAGGGGAGGAATAAATCTAGGGGTCAAGGGTCAAACACATGAACATAAACAAAACTAGAAAATTAGCTTCAACGAAACTTGGGTTGTTGTGTACATGTGGCAGACAATAACATTCAAGCTTGTTTCAATGAAAATAATAATAATTGTTACCAAAACCAAACATGTATGTAATAAACACATCCACCTCTCCCGCCCACCACCCACACCCCCACTCCCGCCCCCACCCCCCCTCCCCCACGGGGAATGTTGTGACCCGGAATTCGTGATAACCGTGCTGTAAATGATAACCTAAATAGAAAACGTTACCTGTGTCAGAAACATGGCTTCCCAAATCTTGATCGCATTCATGTATGTCCTGATTTCCGTCAAAAACAGCTTCATAAGTGCTATCCAAAAGTGTACGATGCTGATTTCGAACGTGTTTCACAAAAGAATTCGCGGAAGTGTATCTCGTTGTAAACGAACAGTCAGGCAGCCCACAGTTTTGACTAAAGTCGTTATCATCGCGATGTATGGTGTTCAAATGAGTGAGCAACTCACGTAAAAATACACAGAAAAACGCACAAAGCATACACTTCCAGCGCAGAGCCATGATCGACTGTCACCTGACTTTCCACGTGCAAGGAATTGGCGTGCAAGGGCGACTGGGTAACACTCGAACCAGGACTCCGCAACCTAAATCACTACTCGTCTTTCTCGCGGGTTCGACACGAGGCGGTACGCAGCTCTTACAAGGTTCGCTCTGATTGGTCGATGCGGTTTTAGGATGAAAAAATTATTCAACCAGGAGTTGATTAATTAAAAATATATTTAAAATGATCACCAAAGAATAAATGTAGAAGGAAATATATGAAGAACGATTTTGATGCTAAAGGTATGAGGAAGTTGCCCTGCCCCCATGTTGCCCTGTTGCCCATGTTGCCCTATTGCTCATGTTGCCCTGTTGGCCATGTTGCCCTGTTGCCCATGTTGCCCATGTTGCCCTGTTGCCCATGTTGCCCATGTTGCCCTGTTGCTCATGTTGCCCTGTTGCCCATGTTGCCCATGTTGCCCCTGTTGCTCATGTTGCCCTGTTGCTCATGTTGCCCTGTTGCCCATGTTGGCCTGTTGCCCATGTTGCCTTGTTGCCCTTGTTGCCCTGTTGCCCAGGAAAAAGACAAAATTAAACTTGATCAGTCAGGTTGCCCTGTTGCCCATGTTGCCCTGTTGCCCATGTTGCCCTGTTGCCCATGTTGCCCTGTTGCCCATGTTGCCCATGTTGCCCTGTTGCCCATGTTGCCCTGTTGCCCTGTTGCCCATGTTGCCCTGTTGCCATGTTGCCCTTGTTGCCCATGTTGCCCTGTTGCCTTGTTGCCCATGTTGCCCTGTTGCCTTGTTGCCCTGTTGCCTTGTTGCCCATGTTGCCCTTGTTGCCCATGTTGCCCATGTTGCCCTGTTGCCTTGTTGCCTTGTTGCCCTGTTGCCTTGTTGCCCTGTTGCCTTGTTGCCCTGTTGCCCCTGTTGCCCATGTTGCCCATGTTGCCCATTTGTCCTGTTGCCTTGTTGCCCTTTTTGCCTTTGTTGCCTCTGTTTCTCTGTAACCGTTGTTGCTTATGTTGTGGGTTTTGCCCAGCTTTGTGGAAGGGGTGCCTCGGCACTTATACGTGAGACAGGAAAAAGACAATTAAACTTGATCACTCTTTTCTTAAAGAAAGTAATAACCATTTGATTTAAGTAATTGGCGTCTATCCCATTTTATCCAGGAGGCAGTCGCTGCAGCACCAGTCAGTAGGTGGCTCTGACTTCAAGCCTGCACATCGACTACAAGAGAAAGATATAATACTTAGGTAGTTGTCGTGTGATTTGCAAGCTAAGACTTTTTTGAAAGAATTATTTCGATATATTTCAATGATATATAATTGGTTACTTGGAAAATGCCATATGGAAAAAGCTGTTTAGGAGATAAGTGTAAGACTTATTTCTCATCTACTACTGTTGGACTAGCACTGTTTTGGTAGAGTAACACGTAAGTGGTATGTGTCTGACATGTTATTCCATATACTTACAAGTGGTACCATTGAAGGCACTCGGTACATTCCACCCAGTCGATTGGTCCCTTTTTCTTTCCTGGAGGTGAGCTCTCCTGGCACAATACACAGACATCAGTACTGCCACTTCCTAAGTACGAAATGGCAAAGGAGTTGCGATTAACTTTCCTGAACCATGTGGTATTGTTACGTGTAGCCTTTACAATGACGCCTACCTTTAGGGATTCTCCTGGTGACGCCAATAGCCCCAGCAACAAACGAAAACCCTCCAGTTCCTGATATAAAATGATAAAAGGTTGTCATTCAGAAGTCCCATTAAAGTTTAGAACAAAAGAAACCGTTAATTAAAAAAGGAGGTGAAATTTTCCATGATAGAACCATAAGCAATTTTAGACCAAACTACGCTTACAGAACAATGTGTGAATAAAGATAACTCTATCTGCTAATTGTATACACTACGAGTACTTTTCTAACTAATATTATTACCATCAATTTCTCCTGGTTGTTGGCTTTGATCAGCTGACACCGCAGCCTCTGTGGTGCATGAGAAAAAGACAAACGAACGAGTCTTTACATTTTCCATAACAAAAAAAAATCACGCACTCAGTTTAGGGCAAAGTGTGCAAAAGTTACCCAACTTCAGAACAATATGTTGATATCAAGTTAACCATAACTCCGTTAAATTGCATATATTATCATAAGTTTTGTAACTAAAATTATTACCATTGTGTTCTCCTTGTTCGTCTCTACGCTGATTTGGAACTTCAGACTCTGTGATAGAGAAGAAAACAACGAACAAACAAGTTTTGCTTTCAGAATAATTAACTAAGCAGGTTTCCAGCGAACAAAAATGAACTGTTAAAACATTAACTAAAAACTCCAGAAAACAGAAATTACCTTCATCACTTCTTTCGTCCTCAGTTAAGTCTGAATCTGTCGTTTGGTGGAAAAGTATATATGAAGTCATTTAAATCCTGTAAAATGTAATCTCAATGGAGTAACACATTGGCTAAAAAAAATCAATAGTATATCTCACCAGAAAAGATATCTCCAGTACACCTGCAGTGTTTTAGCCTCATGGCAGATGAATAACCCTTAAGAAAGAGAATGCAAAGAGAAAGTTGGTCTGAATTCACGGCTAGCCCAAGTAGTTAGGCTAGTAGTAAATCTGTACATCAGTCCGACGGTCCTTCGTTTAGTCAGTCAGACAGTTGGTCGACTTCCTCGGTGGACCGTTCGGCTGTTCGGTTGTCGTTCAGTCAGTCCATCAATAATTCAATTAGCTGGTTGGATGGTCCCTTCTTCGTTTCTTGGCCATTGCACAGCTGTTGCAAAGTTATGTTTTTTTTAATAAATTATAATTAACAATGGCACACTAACCAAATGAAAAGCTTTTCTTTTTAGAGGCGTCATCTGCCTGTATTTCTCCTCCGTAGATGGAGTCAGCTGAAAAACAGGATATTGTCCCTCAAACTTACTACTCTTGTATAGTAATGAGCCAAAAAACATTTCTTTCTTTAAACTAAAACAGGAATATGCTGCTGACTGATACCTGCAGATCCATATCCTCATCGCATGCCCCTTTCTTTTTGGGGGTCGAATGATGGAGGGGAGAAAAAGGTGCGAGTGTTACATCTGAAAACAACATCAGCGACCGTGGTTAGAGACTTCTCAAAAAGTACAGGGGGACCGGAGCATTTGAAACTGTTATGGTATTATTTACTTTTTAGATTTAGTTCTCAACAATAATGTAAAACATGTAAAAATAATAGTGTTTTCCTTTACTCTTGTGACTTTAAAATTAAGTCGTATCCCCATATCTGTTGTACATCAGTCAAGTGTACTTTTTCAGCCATAGCGCAAAATGTTCCTACCAATGTAAGGGCTCATAATCTGATGACCCAGCCCCTCTCTGCTCTACCATTCCCCCCGCCCCCGGTCTCCGCCAAGAAATTTTCGGTCCCTTCTGCTGAGAGTTAACTCGTTTTCTCATGCACTAAAGAATTAATATTTCCCCTTTCATTGAAGTAATATTGGCTGACCTGCTTATTTGCAGAATAAAACAACAGACCTTCCCATAGTTTCTTGACATCCACTTGTATGTCTTTGATAAGTGTCACGTACTCCTCTTCTTTGATAGTATTTTTCTCCCCCTGACAATCATGAATTTCAGTTACTATCGAGTCTCCCTCGTCATTGACAGCATAGAAACAATCAGGGTCGCTTTCCTCAGGTGGATCAGCTCTTGCACCAGTTGCTAATAAATGGATAAAAAGCCGGAATAATTTAATTTATTTTTCAATTTATGCAGCTCGACGTTTAATTTACAGTTGAAACCCGTTAATGCGCTCACCAAATTTGACCTGCGGTACCAGAGTACGGTCAAATTTTACGACTGGCCTAAACGGATTGACGTGTTAAAAGATACATCACAATTGCAATTCTAAACAACGATTTAACAAGCATCGGAATAAATGAAACTTCAATCAGTACACTATTAACAACAGAAAGATGAACATAACTACTTTGACTGGCCGCACAAGCGGGTTAATTAAAAAGGATTACACAGGTTGGGATTTCAGAATGCGTTTTTCTTATGGAAAATGTATGGGCGTTTCACAGGGAAAAAATTGTGGGTAATACGGAGTTGACGTATGGTGGGGTTCCCAGCACTTAATGTACATTTCTACTATTGCTAAATCAAAAGTGGCACAGCAAATTAACTCTTCCTTCCTCCAATAATACTGATAATGATGAAAATATATAATATATCAAAGATTCAGCGGCTTACCATAATCTATGCGATGCAAAATATCCTTTGATAGCCCCTCACGAGCTATTTTGAGGCACCGTTGTTTTGTTTTTGGAGTGACATCTTCCTCAAATAATACGGGTTGATTGATGTTGGATCCAAAGTGTCTACAGAAGGACTGGACCTCCTTAAAATGAAATACTAATGATCAAAATTGACATTTTCTTACTTGCTTATACCAGTAATGGATTTTTTTGGCATGTCTAAACTTTTGCATCACCTTGGACGTAATTTCCTTCCACCCCACGACAGTTGCACACTTTATTCCGATGGCTGGCTTCGTGTTGTCTACTCTCACGTTTGTATTGAGCCAGGATGTCACCTGTTGTAAGATTAGACGAAAAAAAAACCACTAGTTAGTTGAATGATAGGAGAAAACAATGATTATTTGAGGCATTACTTCCCTCTCCGTTTCCCTGTTTTCTTTTTTGGCAAGTTCTAGCGTGAATTTTACCCCAAGAGAAGACGAATGGTAAGAACTTACCCTAGATCTTCGGCTTAGTCCCCACCCAAAAAAATAACCTTAACACCTCAAAAACAGTACCTTTCTCCCCTCTTCCTGTCCTCTTGCAATTTCTTCACATATTTTCTCTTCAATCACTTCTTGTGCAGGACGTTTCAAAACCTGCCTATCGGGCTTGGTTTTCTTTCATTTTTGGAAGCTTTCCACGAACTCCTGCACAACTTTTAAGAAGCACGGCTCCGCCGAGACCTGTTCCAACTAAACAGAAAAGTAAAGGTACATAACTGTTTTTTCAAAATGTTGAGGCTGTTTTCGCTGATGGAACATACTCTATCTTATACAATTAAAATCAGGGCGCACTTCTGTTTTGCCCTGTCGTTCTGATACCTTTGATATAAAAACAGCTTACCATTGCGTAAGTGTACATTGTTGCTGCCATCCCACGGTACCACCTATCGTAACAGTTTGGGAGCAATAACCTTAGCACCTCAATTATTCTGGACACCAGACCTTGCTCTTCTCCGACGTTCCAAAGGTGATGATATTTCATTGCCCAAGCGGCCAGTAATCCCTAAATTACGACAGCAATACATGTCATTCTGTTGACAACAGGAGCGGATCTAGGGAGAGAGTGCAGGGGGGGCGCATCTCCCCCCCCCCCGAGATGAAGCCTTCTTCGTATTGGCTTTTAAAATTTCTTTATCGCACCGCGTACCGGTCAGTGACGTCATTCCTTAGAGGTGCACCCTCTCCTAAGGGAAATCCTGGATCCGCCCCAGTACTAATTATATGAACAAAAGCCTCCATTTGGGGCCAAAATATGCATGCTCCATATTTGTGTGCGGACGTAATCCTTTCCGACAAGCGAACCCTTTCCCGAGAGAGAGCCTTGTTGAAAAACTGTGCTGAGCTTTGAGTAGTTGGGGAATATTTAGTCACGAGACGCGCTTATACCAATCGCTCGAAAACGACCAAAATATTTAAGTAAATAAGGGTACCTTTTGCTCTGAGACCAGAACCCGCAATTTATTAAGTTCTGCTTCCTTCGTTGCACGGTTTTCCGCTTGATAGCTATTAGTGTAAGGGAACACTAATACCCTTCCCTCCAGTCTGAAAGTTAAATTGATTCCGTAACAGTATATAAACCAACATCGCTACAATTTCATGTATCCACCATCTATATTTGATAACATAATATTGAATACACAAGAACTGACCATCATGTTAGTGAAAATGGCTCAATTGTTGCAATTAATTATAAATTTTTGATTAATACATGTTGATACCTCTCTGGTACAAGTTGGTTTGAAGTCAACAAGAGACTCCCACGTGGCACTTTCTTCCCAGTATTCTTTGAGCCCTGGGACAGGCCTCCCTGAAGCTGCAGAAGGAACTCTGAATTTGCAGCCGTAAATCTGGCATCGTCTAAAATACCTAACCACGTGGTATTGCTCATCTCTTCCATAAGTACTTTCCTAATGAATAACAGTAGCAATTCAACGTAATTAAAAGATGTTCTTAGGACTTATTAATCACGTTGAGGGGACACTCCCATGTGAAAAGTTCGAGGATGTTCCTCAGAAAATTTGAATTAGACCGTTAAAGGAGACCGACCTGGGCGTGCCTAGAGCATCATTTGACCACTAAAAAATACCGGAATAGCCTCTATTACTAGTAGCTGTTCACGAAGGGAGTCCCCTACTCGAGAGACCCAGGATTCCTCATTGCAGCAAATCAGTTCAATTATGCACGAAGCCTGAGGGATCACATGAAAACGAAACTTTGATTTTGTTCTATATCTCTTGTTAAATAAATTAAAGTGCCTGATATTAAATAGAGATCTTAATTCATAACACAATTGTACACAAACGTTTTCTTAGCGATACTTGTCATGACACTTACAAAGACGTTCCAGACGTGATACCATCTCCCCCAGCCATTAACAGGGGATGACCTTCTTCACAAATTCCCATTGCTTTAGCTATGATCTTTGCAGAAGTTGATTTCCCCACATTCATGAGGTTTCCGCTTGTTATAAGCCCCACGTTGCCTTCATCTACACGAGAAATTGTATTTGATCAGTAACTTAATAGTCTCATTAACAGTAATGCAATTCGATTTTACATTTTCAAAGATAATCTTTCGCAAAAGCGGTTTTGTTATAAATGGTGACATGATGTTCTCGTCAAATTGCTTAGATTATGAAGTTCATAAATCTACAATTGTTTCTCAGCCAAATTTAGTTAGTAAAATGTAAGTACGTGTACCAGAAACTGCAACATGGGCACTCCTTATTGTTCTCCAGATTGCAAAGGCACTGGCCAGCATGAAGGACGAATAGTTGGCATCAAGTGATTGCCCCAAGTCAAGGTAACTTTGGAGGAAAAAAGGGAAAAATGTTGAGAGTTGCTGCATTGGATATTAATGAGTAATTCATAACTGTTTTTACCTTTCAAGTTGTAACGACGTGAGCAACTGATATAAGTGAAAATCTGGTTCTCTTTATTGGCTTACATTTTAGGACTTCATGTCTCATACGCGTATTGTGACGTAGTTAACTGCACGATTTTTGACAGTCCCTTGCTTGGTTAGTTATAAATTTAGCATACCCGCTATTGTAGCTGGACGTGTACCTTATTTCTTTTTCGGAACATGGAACACCATTCATTTGGAAAATGAAACCTCGTTTTTTATAATCAACTGAATAGTTCAAACTCAGCAGTGAGCCAATCTCGATTCTACCGATAACGACTTCCACGTCTAGTATGCTTGTCTGTTTTGTAACACCGTAAGGTCTAGCTTCTTCGTTGTTTGTTTGTTCGACAAATTACAAGGACTCAGCGACACAGAACAAAAGCCTTTACCTTTTTACTGCCTCTGCCAAGGAATCCTCGCGCAGAAGACAAGAATCTATCTCAACGGAAAGATCACTTAATGAGTGATGGAACATTTTTCTTTGCGCGTTCTCCCCAACTATTCGTCCATCTAAAATGTGGAGCTGTTGGGAAAAACATATCAAGAAATACTGTAACTGTTGTTATCTTAAACAATTCATTCTAAATCTTCCCAGTCGTACCAAAAAGTTCAACCATTGTTTACGAAACTGACCATGGCACTTTCCCTTAATTATGCAAAAGATTCCGAATATAAGAGAAAAAAAAGACATCGATTCGGTACCAGTAGTCCCGGGGAGGGAGTCCAGTATAAAAAGGACGAGGGTTCTCCTCAGAAATTTACAGAAGGACACTTAACAGGTACCAAGATCCTTTTTTGTGGGCTTGGCTTGCAAATTATTTTTCCCCCCACAGACACTATTTATTACAAAACACATTACACATTATCTCATGACATTTTTTTCCAGTTTAATGCTCTAATTGGTACCGCAGAAAATCTCGCTGTGGAACTTGACCCCATTAGAAGTTCCAAAACCATTATTTAACCCGTAAACGGTACAACCATCATCCTCGCCATTTTAATATCGGAGTTTCCCTCCGGGGGGCCGGCAGTTTCCCTACAGAAATATAACCTTAGAGGAGGAAGCAGAAAGAGCTACTTTGAATTACATCCTACATACGTTTTCTGACAACACCCAGTAGCCATCTCCCTGGTACCCCACGTGTTTTAATTCCTGGATGATCAAACAATCACCAGCTTCAAATTCGTCCTTCAGCATCTTATAAAAGGAAATCACATCTTTCGGGGTACAATCCCCAAATATAGTGAAGGTTCCTCCTCCATACGCTTGACGCAATGCACTGACTAAACGACTCCGTCCCGACTCAAATGCACTGGACGAGACTATCGCTTTCCTGAATCAAGAGAAAAACGAAAAGCAGGAAATTAAGCAAAAAAAGGAATAATCACTTTCTCACGGAATTTATACTAGATCTCCTCAAGCGGAACGTATAAGTCCACACTGTTTGGCTTCAGTGATTTGAAAGACATAACATAAACATACAAAACAAAGGCTAAGAAGAAAACTGTAAACGACACACTGTGCATTAAGCAGTCTATGATAGTCAGGTGCAATCTAAGTAAATAACAATTTAAAAATACCTTGTCACTAATTCCTGACTAACAAGTGAAGTGATTTCCACCACCCATCTACCCTCCACGGCGTCTTGTTGGTCTAACTGAGCGACGAATTTCAACTCAAAGTCGGCCCAGTCGCCAAAATTACCATCTGGAGATATTTTACGAGTAACACCGTCCTTGCATACAAACGACGGATTCTATAGCGGAGTAAAGATCAAGAAACAGTTTGAACATGCAGTTCATGCTATTCCTAATGGTACATATGGTACATATGAATGTTGTGCCGTGTAGCACTATGGACACAAATGGTAGAACAGAGAATTAACTATGAAGTGTAAATTAAAGTGCTAATTGAAGCCATGAAGCTATGAATAATCCACTGGGCGTTAGCCACCTAAATCGTCCCCGACTTTCTCTGTCCGACCTCGTAGGTCAGTCGGCAGAGTAACGGTAGATCTAATCCAACATTGTTTCTGGGTTTTCCGCTCTTTTCATATTAAAGGTCAAATGCAACGAAATAGGGCCTAGTTTGATTTTGAGACAACATAAAAGATGACAATCCAAAGTGATTGATTTCGTTTAAAGTGGCCTTTTTTTTCGCCTCACAAACTGAACGGTTCGTGGAAATGTGAAGCTCTTCGGATCACCACCGTATTTTAAGAGTTGATTCTGCTTCTCGTTTGCATGAATGATGTGATTTTCAACAAAAAAGAAATAATAAAAATAACCTACTGCTCTGCCTTGAAGAATAGCCATGAATGATCATAAATCGGATGAAAAAAGCCAAAAAAATAACTCGGATAGAATCTCCCCATGTTAAACGTTACCTATTACAAAACGAAGAACACTGTCCAAATAAACTTCGGTAAAACATCACAGCGTTCTTAGGGGGTCAATTATGTCTGACGAAACTACAAGCAAGGTTTTTTTCTTTTTTTGGCAATAGGACGATGTCACCGTGAAAGTGGCAAAACACTTTTCCACCTTTAATTATTTTATTCTCTGCTCCCATCCCCTACCCGGCCCTTCAACTTTTCAACAAAAACGTCGAACAAACTCATACTTCTCGCTGGAATATTTTTTTCGTAATAAATTTGTGGTGGTTTGCTTAGAAAAGGTGCGGGCACAATTCTTTTCCCGAAGGACTCATGGGAAGGTAAACCACGCATTCGTTGTGGTGAACATGTGGTCACTCACGGCTACGCGTGAGACATTTCATCTCCATGCGTTATTACGCTGACTGAATACAAATCTTTGAAGTCGCTGATCAAAGGCCATGGAGACGTGAAAGAGCTAAGATAAATCGTAGCAAGAAGAGAACCAGATTTCGTAAAAGTAAGGTAAGTGTTGCAAAAGAAAGAGAAAGAACAATTTCAATTTTAGTAACAAGCCTTTCTTCACACGTGTTTTCCGAATTCATTCAATTGGGAGAATTGTGTGAAATTTTGTTGCTAACAATCAATGCCAAATCGCTTAAGTACTCATAAATTTGCTTCTTGTTTCCTTGGAAAAGAGACAATGATAATCAACATGAATCAATTTAACGTTAGATTACTTTACCTCTTCCTCTACATTAGAAGATTCCATGATGCGAGATCAAAAGGGGACTGTTACAATGATAATACCAATCACATAGATATGAGAGCGATTAGCCAATCAGAGTTATGTTTCCCACGACACATACCGTAAAAAGTTCGGTCCAATGCCCTGGGCTTATAAAACACCATGTGGGGTTTTACCAGATGTTAAGATTCATACCAAGTAAGTTGCCAAGATTCATATGAAAGCGCTTAAGTACTCGTAAATTTGCTACCTGCTTGACTGAACAAATTTAACAAAAATCAAGTTTAATGTTAAATTACTTTACCTCTTCTTCAAAATCATAAGACTCCATAATGCGAGATCAAAAGGGAGACTATTAATAACTACAATCACGCAAATATATACGAGAAGGATTAGCCAATCAAAATTACCTTTCCCACGACACATTAAGGTTGTTGTAAGCTCTGGGATTATGCAACTTTAGAAGGGGTTTAACGATATGTTACTCCGGCAACACAAACTGACAGAGACAATTTTTTTTTTCTGTTCGCCGTTTACTGTAATTTATATCATTATTAAACTTTCTAAGGTCTAACCATTGACGGAAAATTGGAATTCCTAAAATGAAATATTTGACGAATCGAAAACTAGTTACCAGCTGAAAGAATTGACTGACCATAGCCTCCCTTGTACGCAAGGCTTGAATTAAAATATTTACTTTCCCATACATTTGCAGTGTATGTAAAACCAACGGCTTCAGTTCGCGAATGAAAAATCGAAACTCGATTCCTTGTCTCTCAATACACAACTTTCTTACAATAAATGGCACTAGAAATAATTTTGAATCATCTTCGCTGCGCAAAAAGGCTCCTTCAAAACATTTCACAAAAAAGTTTTTTGCCCACTTTACCCCTCGTTCGAGATGGCAAGAAACCGTGTAAAGGCCTCATTATCAGTTTAAAGAAATGAAAGGCACAGGTACTTGGATACAAAACATTTACTCCAGTGAACAATGGATTTGCACAGACGTGTGCAAGCAATATAGCTATAAGTACCCGTTTTGGCATTGCGATCGCGATGTGATCATTTGGCACATGGCGCCGGGGTTAATTTTCAAAAATTTCTCACTTTGACAGTACCGCGGCAACCCTTGCTTTAGGCCATGGTAGCCGATTTAGACGACCCAGCAGTGCTAAATTAACCTTTGCAATGATTATTGATATTCCAAATTGGCATTTCTTTAAACTTGAGATTTCTTGCCGTATTTAGATAATGCCCAAAAGAGGGAAAGGGACTTGCTCTTCCTGCCAGCATGAGTACGCAAACAAGTACAAACCGGAGTTTTGCATATGTGGATCTTACCTTGGTGGGAAGTACGTTCCGTCCACGGCTGCAGCCAAAAAGGCAAAGACAGTACCGATTCCAGATGCCGTCAAGGTTATAACAAATGTATTTTCAACTAAAACAAGCTCTAGAAATGATCGCTGCCTGATTGTTAGAGAAGGATTAAATTGGGTCTGTTTGCATCCTGATTGTTTAAAGAATAGGGCAGCCTTTGTGTCTGCTGAAAGAGCGGAAATGTTTGCTTGTAAGCATGTTAACCTTGCAAAAAGTGGCCCGATCTCAAAACCTTTGGACATTTGGACACCGACAGACTTTGACATTGGCAACTACGAGGCCGGCGAAATTGTACAAACAGAAATGAAAAAGGTCGTTCAAAGCATAAAGACAGGTTCTCCTGCCGTTATCACCGTTTGTGAGGACAGGTTCGTGGTATATGGTTCTCCAACAGCGAGTAACACTATAGGTTACTGCCATGTACGTAAAGAGGGGGCAAACCTTTTGTGCGCAAGTAAAGATTGCAAAACGTGTGTTGCAAGATGCAAAAAAGGGAAGCAAAAAGGTGTTTGCCTTCATCTTCATTTGCTGTTATTGTACAACAAGGTAACAGAAAAGGTGTTCTCGGAGATACCTCACGATAGCACTGTACTGGAACCATCTGACCCTAGCGCGGTGGGAGGGCCCAGTATTCAGCCTGATCCTCCGGAACCTCAAGATCAACCTGCAACAGAGTATTCCAGCGCATCGAGAAAAGCGACCATAAAGCTCATTTCCAACAGATCTTTGCCGTACGAAATACCAAAGGAAGTCATATCTCTTATAGATCGCCTCGATGCCATAACTCTTCTTGGAGTGCCAAATCAAGAGGGTTGGCCGCTGCAATTTGCCCCCGAAGAAGGGAAGTGTGACTGTGGCTCGGTGCTGGGAACCTTGCGCTACCACCCCGGATCAAGCGGAGACTTAAAAGGGAAGGCCTATCTCTTCACCAAAATGAATCCATTTAGGATAGTATCTATTTATGTTCGGCAATGTACAAGCTGCAAGGCCATGCATCAAGCTGACACGCTCAAAATGGGTGAGACGATATTATTTTAAACAAATTTTTATTGATGTTATAATTTCAGGTGTATTTATATATTTCTAGATGCATTTTCTCTTCGCTTGAAAATATCCTCTAGTCTATTGTGTTCTGGTCTTTCTCCCAGTATACAAGGACAGCCCGGAGAGACAAATTCATCTTAAATT
>JAHPZR010022621.1:37500-43091 GCA_019787425.1 Platygyra sinensis | reverse complement strand
CTGCGTTCTGTCGAACGCAATAACACGATTCCAGAGGTAATACATCTCTTTAGAAATTAAAGACTTTCCATTCAAATGTAAATTTAAGTTTCTAGGATCTGTTTTCAAAATGTCACCAAAACCTGACAATACTAAACAGTTTATAAAACAGACAGCTAAATTTCAGTTGTCATTTATGTTACCTGACTAGAGTAAGAAAATAATACCAGTCAAGTCAGGAAGGGAGTTTGGCCTGCCCAGAGCAAACTTGTGTTACACGGAAAGTCTCTTTTTTAACACATTTTTGAGCGCAGGAAAAGATAAGATTGCAATTCAGACTTTCTCTTTTTTCACACGTTTACCCTGTTTTAATTTTTTTTTCCTTTTGCGAAATGGCTGTGGAAAGAGCACAAATACGGAACGTATCACGTACGAACTGCCTCTCGTTCAAAACGTATGCAGCTTACTCGGTCCAATATCTTGCCCTCTGGTCTTCCCACAAAGTCAATAAGTCTTAGAACTGTATTTGCATTTGCATTGTCTGAAGGAATAGGACAGACAGAATACATGATGAGGAATTTTTTTTTTCTTGTGCTAAACGGACAAAGTGTTTGTTTTAATACATTTTTAAGTGCAGGAATTGACAAGAAACTTCCCTTTTTGAGGCGATTTTACTGTTTTTATTTTCTTCTTTTTCAGCCCTTTGTGTTAACCCTACAAGTCAAAAAGGGGCCAACCAGTTAAAAAGTCAAAACAAAAAGAGTTCGATTCCATTAATGCTTTCTTTCACCTGCAACAAGCATAAAGGGTGGAGCGCGTTTACCGTAAATATGTCAGTTAGGTATTCCAACGAACAATACTTAATACACTCCCCCGCAAATTAAGTTGCACATTCGCAAAGGTGTTTAAAGACGTCCGCAATTGTTTGACGATAGATAATAATACACAGAAGACCCGGCTATTCCTTGAAGTCGCCGTGTCGGGAGTGCCCTAAGCTTAACTGGACCACTGTTAAAACAGACCTCGCTCACCTGTTAAAACAGGAACACTCCAAAAGATAACTATCAACGCCCGTAAACTAAAGGAGCTACACACTTTGGTCTTACGATCACATCCGCCAAGGACGGTACAACTCAACATGGTTCGTACAATGCGTTCATTCAACTGCTTCGCATGTATTAGTTTCTTGTGCTATGCCGTTGCTCAAGCCCCATCAGATAAAAAAGAGGGAGATGTCATGTTGGGTGGCCTTTTTAGTATTCGCCAAGAAACGTTAGAGGGTCATTGCGGAGCGACTACCAAGAGAGTGGCATACGCTCTCGCAATGATCTATGCCATAGAGAGTATCAACAATGACTCAAATCTACTTCCAAACATTTCTCTGGGATACGACATACGGGATTATTGTGCAAATATCACTAAAGCATCCCGAATCACCTACGATCTGTTTCAAGAGACGACCTGCCCCAACGCCACACAAAGCAAAATGGGAAATAGGTCTATCGTGGCCTTAATTGGCCCAACCGAATCAACCACAGCAATAGTTATCAGTGGATTTCTTGAAATGCTTAATGTTTCATCTTTCAACACAGGAACAAGTTCTGCACTCAGTTCTCACACCTACAAACATCTATATCGAACAATGCCGCCAGACACCTTTTTAGCAAAAGCAGTTGCTGATATCATTGATCACTTTAACTGGACTTACGTAGCTGCTATTGGGGTAGACGATGCGTATGGACGCTATGGTGTATGGTCACTCATCAAGGAAGCCGGCCATAGAAATGGCTCATTTTGTGTTGCCATGACAGATTTCATACCCCATCATGGTGCGCAGATTACGGACACTGCTAAGGATATAGTTCTAAGGCTCAGGCGACACAACAATACCAGAGTGATCATCCTGTGGATGTACGGGGCCATTCTGAGGAACTTCGTTAGGGAAGTCGGCCGACAAAACCTTTCCGGGCGAGTTTGGGTTTTAAGCGACATAGTCTTCTCTTTAAATATAACTGAGTTATCGGCTTCTGATTCTGTCTTTTTGCCACTCCATGGTTCAATAGCATTCCAACCGCACGACTTTCAACACAGGGATTTGAGAAATATATGAAAGCTTTGCTCTCAAATGACGCAAACAAGCAAAATCTTCCGGAATGGTTTCGCGACATTTGGACACTGAATGAGAATTGCTCAGGTGGTAAAGACAACCTTACCAAGAAAGAAAATCACCGAAAAGAATCATGCTTACAGAATACTGTCAATGGTGTGTATAGCTCATACGTTCCATTTATAATTGATGCTGTGTATTCCGTAGCCCACGCTTTGGCTACCTTGACGCAAAATACCAACTTAACTGACGAGGATCAGAAAAGATCATATCTGGAAAAGAGGGACATGCAAAAGCTCCTTTCCATCGTTAATTTCACTGGACTAACGGGAAACATAATTTTCGATGACTTTGGAGATAGAGGATATGCGTTCTATGATATTATCAATTTCCAACGAAATGGCACGGGACTAAAACAAGTTATTGTTGGACAATGGCAGCCGAGAGAGGGGTTATACTTGAACGAAACCATTCGTTGGAACAGCCGAACCGCACGTGTTCCAAAATCTGATTGCCTGAAACAATGCTCGGCGGGAACAAGTAAATCCCCCACTTCACCTTGCTGCTGGCAGTGCATCCCATGCCCTCGAGGTACAATAACCCAGATCCTGGAGCTGCAACCTGTGTTGAATGCCCACGAGGGAAACGTTCCAATGAGGCTAGGACAGCGTGCGAAGATTTGCCTTTGGCCAATTTCCATTATTCTAGTGCAGGAGGAATTACAGTTCTCGCATTTGGTGCCTGGGTTTGATTGCCACACTCTTTTCATTTGCCGTTATCTGTAGATTCTGGAACACTCCCATTGTCAAGGCATCCAACAGGGAACTGAGCCTTGCTCTTCTAACCATAATTATCTTGATGTTGTTGCTGGCGTTTATGAACCTATTTGAACCTACAGATACAATTTGCAAGATCATATATCCCTGGCGTTACATAACTTACAGCCTGTGTCTTTCCCTCCTATTGGTAAAGGTCTTGCGTATTTCCAGTGCTTTCAAAGTTCCCCTGGTACATGGCTATAAAATAACTTCTCTTCCTGGTCGAAAGCAAGCAGTGATTGTGACAACTTTCCAAGCTTTCCTGTTGATTGTGCTGCTATCTTGGTTGCTTCTCGATCCACCTGTCATTATGGAACATATCTATCCAGAGCATTACACTTTCAAGTATTGTGCAGCATACAGTACGCTAGTTGGAAAAAGCCTGTTCTCGCCTAACATGTGCCTATATTTTGATTAAAATGTCATTTTGTGTATTTTGTTCGTTTAAGGTGAGGAAGGTACCAGAAAACTTTAGTGAGGCTAAAAGAATAGCATTTTCCATGTACATGTTTTTGATTTCTCTACTAGCTTACTATCCGGTAAAGTTTTCTATGGAAGGATGGTATGTGACAGTTGTAGACTGTGTTACAACACTGTTGAGTGCTTACGGTTTCTTACTGTGTATATTCTTGCCAAAAATATATATCATCCTTTACAGGCCGAAGCTAAATACCTTAGAAAACATAAGTCAGGAGGTGAGGAAGTTCTCCTCGAGCGCTTTGCCGGTAAATCCCGCATTTGATAGTTCCCGCATCCAGGAAGACCAAACATGAACACAGTTAGACTACTGAATCCTTACAGTTTTCTTTACTGCATCTTCCTCGGAAAAAACGTAAATACGTATATACCTTTTTTTTATATTAGACGGTTCTGTTGTTGGTAGTCATTGCTGAGTATTTTTACGAGGGGTGCCGTATTTTGGCGAGCCTGTTAGGGCGAGTCACAAATACACAACAACGAGTAAAAAGTTCACAGCGATACTACACAACAAAAACGTCCGAATAAGAGAAGTTATTGATACAACATACCAAATGGTGATGGCTCGTGCGAGCGAATTTCGTGGATATTTATTTACAGAGAAATGCGTTGACAGAAGTATGCGAAGTGGAAAGGAATTTGTGCGGGAAATCCAGCACTGATTGGTCAACGGTAAGAAACCTGTCTAACTGGTCCTCTGGAGTACAAATACCGCGTGATATTTGTACTTGTCTTAAGCGTTATTTGTACTCTGCGAAGTGCAGTTGGATAATAAATGTATTTAGGGTATATACACACTCAGTGATCTTGGTGTTTTAAGCAATTGATTGGTTCGCTATCTCTGGCTAATGAGCATTATTCACCCCCTACCGAGTGAATAATGCGTAAGCCAAACAAAAATAGAGCATACTTTTGAATAAAGCATACTTTTGATTCACACTGATTTGAACGGTGTTTAAGGACCATTATTCTAGACTGTCAGGAGGTTTTTTCGAAGATTAACTATAGATTTTCCATGTTCAAAGATTCTGTAAATAGTTTCGCGAATTCGCGCATGCTTTGTACAGCTTGCACATTTTCCGAGCATGAATTGAGAGGCCAATTAAATCGATTTTTAATGGTTTCCTTCTGAAATGTTGTTGAGATCACTTCCTGTGTATATACTAAAACAATTATTCTTCTCAATCTCGGTGAATAAATATTCTGCCACTATTCACCTAGATTTCAAAGAATAATTGTTAAATATACCAATGGAGCGGCCGCTGTCCCTCCAGACCGTAGTAACTTGGGTTTTTTGACCATAAGGCTTTGCGCGAAAAAGGGACCACGAGGTCAACAACAATGCGATTGTAGAATGTTGTTTTTATCGAAGGCAATTAAAGTTTATACAGTTTTGTTCGTACATGGCCTGACCAACCATCCTATTTAGATTGCACTTGAATAACACACCACACGCGTCGTGCAAGTACTGCTCTTTGCCTTAAGACAAATTATGCTCATACTTCCCTTTCAGAGATTACTTTTCAATAGAATTACGATAATATGGATGGTATTCCTGAAGATATGAAAGTGGCTAATTCACTTCGTTCTTTCAAACGCCAACTCAAATCTTTTTACTTTAAGCGATTATATAATGTTTTTGATGGCGACAATGTGCGTTCTTTCAAGATTATTTGTCCCAAGTGTCGCCGTGTGAATATTCTAGAAGCTTGCTCTTGTTAGTATCAATGTAGTCCGCGATTTATTACCTTTTTCAATTGTTTTTCTTTCTACTCATTAGATTGATATTTATAGCACATAATATTTAATTGTAGTTTTGGGTAAGGGGCTGGTTTTCTACATTATATGGGGTTGGATTAGGAGAGTGAACCTAGTACAGGACTACGTGTCCTATTGTTCTCTCGCCTGTACATTGTACAAATCTATAAATAAATAAATAAATAAATCTATAAATCTATAAATTAATAAACAAATAAATAAATAAATAAAAGCTTAGGTCAGGAAATGACACAGTTATAGCGTTTAAGTCAAGTTATGTGGGCGTAGTAATAATCAGAAAGCCCGAACATACACCTGTAAATACAATTATCGCTACTTGATTGCTGTATTACAATTCTCGTTTTCTTGTAAATCTTCGACCTTGTTTCAAGAAACGAGTTTTAGTCAAAATGATTGCTGTACATTTGACGGTCGACTTTCTTTCCATTAAC